>JARHVA010002603.1:0-7500 GCA_037957365.1 Torreya grandis
TCTTGATCAAGGAAGTATATAAATTAGATAATATTTAATCATTTAATTCCATCTATAATTTTTATAATCAATTTATATATGCCTCTTATTTAAGTGAGGGATTAATACCCTGTTGTCTCAATCACTCATCTCAAAAGACACGTGTTAAAAGCAACATAATCTATGGAAAATAATTTAGTCATCATGTTTTATTATTTAAAACATATGTAATTGATAATTTTTCCTCATATATTAGGACACATAAATTATACGAAGCATTTTATTACAAATACATGGAAATTAAAATTATTTTTTTCAATTGTGATATCATTAAAATTTGGATTTAGCATCCAATCATGCCATAATAGATCTATTAAAGTTCAATTTGAAAATGGGAGAGACTAGTATATCCCATGTAACAAACACACTGATATGTATCAACAATTATGTGAACCTACCCACACACCCCCCCAAAATGAATGGTAGCTACCATATAAATGTAATCATATAACAAATACCTTGATATAGATATGAACATGGTAGTGTATATAGTGCAATATAATTAGGACCACATATGTTATTGGTCACACCCAAGTTAGTGACTTGAATCATGACATGACTCATAAAACATGACAACACTATAGTCCTCTATGAATTGCATAAATATAAATGAAAACCCATCCACTCAAAAGAAAGTATTCACACACAAATAGTCAATATAAGAATGTAACAATTGTAACGTTGAATATCCATGGGATAAGAGTTGTATATGATACTAGTACAATATGTATAATGGTAAAATCATAATCCTATATTCAATAAGTTAAAAAAAATCATTTCAAAAATAATTAACAAATAAATCAAACAAAAATATTTAAAATTTGGAAAAAATTTAATGCTTTACATATTTATCTATATAAGCTAAAACATATATATTTTTATTAATATAAACCAACTAAACTAAAGTTTTTTTTATAGTATATTGGAGTGTGTAGGTTGTCTTTACATTAAAATTTAACACACACTATTACATTTTGACCCAAAAATATTGATCAATAGGATAAATGAAAAGCAAGGATAAATATCAACATTCAAAAATAAACTAAAATGGCAATGTCCCCAAGCTAAGACACCCTATCGATTAAATTTTCCCCTCTAAAATGTGAAAACATAGTGTGAAATTTATTCTTATGTAAAATTTGAATATGTATATCAATCACTCGATAAATACTATGACAATCATATGGGTATGAGCATTGTATACTTAAAAATATCTAGAATAGGTGAATGTGTAAAATGTATAAAGAAATGTTTTAGATTTTTAAATTTTTCAATGTTTTTGTGTTTTTATTATTGTCAATGTTTTTTATTTTCCTTTCAATTAAATTATATGCCTTTGATCTATTGTTATCATCAAAATTTTCACCCTTGAGGAGGTTGTTCAAGCCTCCTCACTTAGGTGATACCATGGGAGCAATCTTAGGTTATGGGTGACATAAAAAGTGAATTTAACCTCTAGATTAGGGATAAATCCCTTGATACATCACTTAAGAACTAGAAACTAATCCTATTTCTTACAAAGGAAAAGTGAGAGAAAAACTATATACTAAAATAGAGGTGTTGCACTAGACGTTGGGACCTCTACCACTGATTTTCATGTGCACTAAAACCTATAAGGCTACAAGAAACATACATTTCTCTTATAAAGACCCCAACACATCAATGATTTTCAAATAGTTAAGGTCAAGAGACTAGAAGTGAAGATATTTTCCAATTCTAACTCTGTGAAACCCCTAATGACACTCTTGAAAACCTATAATAATGAGTAAAAATTCACAAAGGTAAAGAGAACGAGACAAAAAAAGACAAAAAATAAGATGAATTTAATCTATGCTTGATCATATCAACCCTTAAAAACATACAATAAATACAACCATAAGAGGAGGTAAAAATAATAATATTATTGATAAAGAGGCATACAAAAGAGTAGGACTATGCCATAATCCTAGTGGAAGGATACTTTTTAATGATAAAATAGGCCATACATATAGAAAAGAATGAGAAGGAGAGAAAAGAGAGGTGTAAGAGAGGTCTAGGATAAGTGTTACCTCATGAAGAAGTGAATTACAATAAATTAAAATATTAAATGATAGCCATGAAACTACCCTCAATATATTTCATCTTAGAATTATCATATTCTTCATCAAGGTAGTGTAGGAGATCATCATTGTCCTTCATGACTCATCCATCCTTATTGAAACTACCCATTTGGATTCATTATAGATTAAAATGTCACATTCTTAGATTATAACTAGTTGAATTAAATTATACATTTGTTTAAGGTCCAAATATAATCATTTTCCACATTTGTTTTACAATCTCTACCATCATGCCCATGTTTTCTGTCTAGGTAGGCCTATTCCTTATAGCCCTATTTTAGTGAAAATATCATTGGTTTGAGAGATAAATGATGCTTCCAATAAAATTTAAGATATATTTGTCTACCCATTATCTTATTACAACTTATCCCCAAATTTCATGATTTGAATATGAATGAAATCCTACTTGTTCAACCTCCATTTTTCCTAATTAGGCGTAATGCAAGCCCACAATATTGGAGGTCATATAAGGTTTTATAGTACTACTCAAAAAATTTAAAAACAATTTAGGGGACATGAAATTATGTATTTTATCCATGGTTAAGTCATTTCATTTTTTAGAATTCAAATTAGACAAGTTTCCAACTTTTAAGCTCTAGTTGACAAAAGGGCAAGCCCAAGGAGGTTGAGAGCTAATAAAATTCATATTTTTGAGTTACTGGAGGTTTCAAGAAAAATGTAATGCCTGTGTTGGGTCTAACCAAAAATTATTATTCTCTTAAAATAATTATTTTTCTTTTACCAACCTTGTATGCCTCTCAAACAATCCAAATTCTCACGTTTTACATGTATTTTTAGTACTGTAAGAAGGCTACAGGTGTTTTTGGTCATTTTGATCATTTTCAAAGAATTATAATCACCTTTTAATGCATCAACATGTTTAAAAAATGTCCTCATATTAATTAAAATCATCAAATCTAATTTAAAAATTCATCTTTCATTGCATTCTAAAATTAGGCCTCAATGCAGACCTTGCATTTTTCTTTGGATTCTTGAAAATAGGCTTGTAAAATATATCTCTTAGCAAGATTTTGGAACTAGATTAAATCAAATGTTTTTTGAGGTTAAATAATATGTTATTAATATTAATTTATCCCCTTATATCCTTAATGTATTCTTAAAATATATCATCACGTTCTCCATTCTTCATTTGTCTCTTCAAACTCATCTTTCTCAAGTTGCTCGATTTGACCTTTTTATGCCTCAAGAAGCCTAGATATGGATTTTTGGGTTTAAAATGAGTTTTATAACTCAATTAATTATATAATTTGGATAATTTTAAATTTATAAATGGGTCAGACCTATGAGAGTTGAAAAAAATCAAGAATACCTCATCAAACTCTCAAACAAAAATTCTTTCCAAAAATGCCTGTTTGTTACCCTGTATGTGACATAGACCTATGTTTTTATGTTTTATCTATAATAATTGGTTTTATAAAAATAAAACCACATATAAACATTAAAATAAATAAAAACATACCTCCATTCAATTTTCATGAGGTTTCATTTATTAAAACTCAAGATATGCAATTTTTAGTGTTATCTCACCTTGCATTTTCTCATTTATTCATGGTTATATGTCTATATTTTAGAATTTTATTGAGTTAAAGAGGTATAAATACCTCATAATTTTTTCATTATAACATAAATGAATCCAAACCCAACCATTTCAACCATTGGATGCATTATAAAAAAAATTCAACAAAAAAACACCTTAGCTAACTGTAGCACTTGCATTCTAAACATAACACAATGCTTGTAAAGGGTTTTAGGACCTATAGGAATTTAAGAGATGTTAGGAAATTATAGATAAATTTAAATACATAAATATGGTTTTATATCTTTGAAAACATGTTCTCAACTGCTTGAAATCTTGAACTCATCAAAACTCCATTACCACTAGCCTGTAACTTGATCAAAATAAAGGTTTCTTTTATTTTGACAAATCTCACATGCCAAGTGGGGATTTAGGATGATGTATAAGGATTTTATATACCCATGAGAACTCACCCAATACTACCATTTTCATTCTATATATTTATAATGCATTTGGACAAGTACAACCATTCTTTTGGGGTTTTAGCAGGGTTTAAAGGTAGCCAATCTTCTTAGTGATTATTAATAAAGCATAAAGGATATTTATGAAAAAAATTCCATGGATTTATAGGTAATATTGAACCCATAAAATAACTACTATAACCAGTCCTAAGATTAATTATCCTTCATGAACCATTGTTAATAAAATTGTCCTCTTTTACTTGCAAAGAGCTCGATGGAGGAAGGGATACATTTTCTACCATTTTTCAACATGTAATTCATACTTGAGCATGTATATGACATGAATATGATATATATACATGAAAATAACCTCTTGAAACTATTTATCTTACATAAATTAGACTATCCCTTATTTGCACGTTATAAGATTTGTAAAAAGACATTTCAAATCACTTATAAAATTAGAAGAGTGAGTTATACATAATGTTTTTGATTATAAAAACCAAAATAAGTGTAATATAATATTTTACATGTTATGAATGACCTATATATTCATATTTTACCTTTATCACCCTTGTACCAACTTGGATTTGACATGAAAAGGTTTGACTAACACAAGAAAAAAGAGCAACTACCTTGATCTTGTCAAAGAAACATTAAACATTGATAAACAGCTTAGAAAGGATCAAATAAATGACCATTGGTCATTCAATTTTTGTACCATGAACTCATGTTTTGGATATGAGACCCTAGGAGACATGTAACACTCCTAAGACAATAAGATAACTTACCATGATAAGATAATATATGATCTAGATTAACACCTTCAAGGTTATCAACAAAGCTAAATATGACATAAATATAAAGTTTTTTTTATTAGACTCACCTATGGTATCCAAATTTGTCTAACATATTTGGTGACCTCTTGGGATTTCATTCTTTCTATGCACCTTAGACTGGTTGCCTTATCCATCCATTGGGATATGGAGTCACACATGACTCAACTTTATACCTAATTAGACCTTCAACCTGATTGAAAACCTATTAAAATAATAAATATAACTACATAACTCCAAAACATAATAAAAGACAAAATAAAACACTAAAACAAGACACACACTCACACTTGTACTATCAATCACTTAGGGAAAACAAAACACAAGAACTCTATTGAAAATAACTAATCATAAGATATTTTCTTTCTACATCAAATGGAAAAAACTATGTAAATTTTTCCTCCATGAGATGAGCAATGATGTATAACAAGATACCCTTTAGACATGATGTTTAGTGGAGTAGATTTAATTCTTTCCTACTCATTTTTCATACTCTCAAGTGATTTAGTATAAAACATGTTTCTAATGAAGACATACTCATCATATGACTCAAGACCCACCTCATGTTTCTCCTTGATATCTGAATTCACCTCTAACATTATCACATCTTGGCTTATAGGGGAAAAAATAGCCTTAGCTTTAAGTGGATCCATGAAATGGTGTGTTTGGTCTTTAATGGTCTCTTCGGGGTTCTCACATTATTATTTAAGGAATATATTAGCTTCACAAGAATCTTCAACTTACCCAAAAATATATATAGGCCCTTGGAGAGCCTTAAATTTATTGCAAATGCTCAAATATTGTTGCCACATGTCCTCATCATCTTTTTGACTAGCCTTTTGAGGGGATACAACTTGAAACACATCTTCATGCTTTGCTTTAGGGTCCATAGGAATGTCAAGATTTTCAAAATCATTCATGTCATCATGGTGTAGCCTTAAATATTTGATTTTTGCTCATCAGAGGCTATTTCAAGCCTACTTATGACCTCATCTTACTTAATTGGGAGATATTCTACTTTAAGACTAGCTGCAACCTTTTCATGTTGAACCTCTATGAAACTTATCTCTTTTTATTCTTCTATTGTCAACTTTACCAATCCTTATTTTAACTAAGAAATAAGACCAACTTTTTCAATCAATGGAGAGAGTTCAAAACAAGCTTTTACATCTTTTAGGCTACTTGAGTCATCTTGGAAATTATCCAAATCTATCTCTATTTTAACTAGTTGTTCCAATTTATCAAGAGGGCTCTAATAAATTCTATTTTTTTATCATACATGGTCTCATTGAGATGACTATACAATTGGGAAACTTATGAAACTATCTCAATTGAGATTTTTTCACCTTCAAAAGTGTTTTCTCCTTCAAAATTTGTTGTCACTTCATCAATATTACGCTCTTCTTCATCTATAAATATTTATTTGTTATTTTTCATCAAGGGTAGTGTTAATTATGATTTCTTCCTCTTTTTCACTTTAAATATCTTCTTCATAGCCTTCTTGAGGCTTACTTACAGCTATAATTTGGCCTTCTTTATTTGTCTCCCATAGAACATGTTCTTATTCAAGGATGAACTACTCAAACTCACAAAAAAACCTTGAAATTTTGAGACCCATGGGCTTATCATTATTATCCTTCCATTAACCAACCAATCTCTCAAACCTTGATATGCTTTGGTCTTTAACCTTATCAAAAATTATTTCCTTCTTCATTTTAATGAACTCTTGAATTTACTTCCATGATGGGAAGGTTTTAGGTTCTTTATGAGGGATGGGTGGGGATTGAATAGGTTCATGAATTGGCTTGAATCTCGGGACTTCTCTTGTTCTAGATGACCTATTAGATAGACTTCCATGATGGGAAGGTTTTGGGATCGTGAAGAGATATGGGTGGTGTTTGAATAGGCACAAGTTCCTTTTTAGCCTTAATTTATTGATCTAGGCATGATTCATCTTTATTTCCCCATCAATCTACCACTTTCTTCCAACTTGGAACCTTGAAATTAATATCTTCCTCTTAATGCTGAATTACAACTTAAGGATTTGATGAAGGTCTTGGGGAGATTACAAAATACCTTGGATTATCCTGAAATTTTTGGTTTTGTATGGGCATGGGAGAAGGTTCTTAAGGGAAAGCAGGTTCATCTTGAACCAAAATGAGTGAGGATTTCATATAATCAATCCTTTTTTTATGGGGTATTATAAGTTGGAGCAAGTTATGAACATTAAAGGACTTAGGATTGGAGAGGGTAGTTGAGATTAAAGCAATTGAAATTCTTTCTTATCCAATCTTACTAATCTATCCTCCATCCATTGATTCAAATATCTTATTCATAACCTCTCATTTTTTAGGACATGTTGGTTTCCCTTATCAAAGGTTGTCAACTCACCCCTTGAAATGTATAATGATTTCATTAGATTTGAAATCAGATGAAGATGGAGGACTAGGTTAAATTCTACACCTCCATCTACCTTTATCATACCATTTCATTCTTTAACATATTCATGAGGATCTAAGAATTTTTCT
>JARHVA010002603.1:15000-27500 GCA_037957365.1 Torreya grandis
ATGTGTTTCTTTTATTTCTAAATTTGCCCTTTTCCTTTTTTTATTTTCATTCAAGTTTTATTCTATCTTTTTTTTTAAATGAATTTATTTCTATTTTACATTATTTTATTCAATGTTTTTTTTCCTTTTTATGTATTTTTATTTTCTTTTTGCTAAACCAACTTTCTAATTTATTTTGCTTCCATTTTAGATGCTTTATCCCAATTTGCATATTTTTTACTTTATTATAATAGTTAATTCATTAATTATAACAAAATAATTTTATTGCTACTAACTTAGCACAAGTAAATTATTTTCAATATGACTAATGTAAGCTAACACATTCTATAAAAAATGTTAGTTAAGACATAATTATTCAAACTGAATTAACCATAACTAAATCATATGATATTAATCCAACATGAGTAATAAACATAGATAATACATGACTAACCAAGCATAAACAATTATCAAAATGCACTTATTATCAAAAATTCACTAACACTAACCATCCAATAATGCATCTAACATGTACTAACTAATGTGGTGTGTAATGGGTTCTATCCATTTTGTCTATCATCCCTTAGTAACTCCATTTACCTCACCCTCTTCTATTATTATTTCCCTCCATCAAGATTTGAGGGATAAGTCACTCTTATATCCAAATCACAATAGGCATGTACCTAGACCATAACATTGTGACATAAATATCATAAAATAATGTTAACATAACAAATTAACATGTTCACAATGTAAATATTATACATTACAACTAAATCATAGTAATGAAATCATAAATTCTAGTCAACATTTAATTTCCCCATAATAACATATAAATTACATCTTAGCTTGTAATAATCAAATTAAATAATGAACTATAGAAAATCCATAGATAATCAAGTAACTTTTCTTACCAAGGAATCAGGATATAACATCCTTCCCCCTAAAGCTAGTCATCTTCCCAAAAAACATAAGTTTTAAGTTAAAAACCTTATTGAACAGAGAAATAATATTGTATAAAGTATCAAATCAAGTAGATAAACTCATCATAGTTCTCCCAATTAACACTATTCTTAGAGTATTGGTCCCATAACATCTTGCACTATGACATCTTGTTATTATGAAAAAAAAGTTTGAGAGTGCCATTTACTCTAGTTGGTTCTATCGTGACCACCCCAAGGTGTAGAAACATCAAACAAGCTTATATGTTATATGACTACCCACTTCTAATAATTTAAATGGTCCCACATAACTTGATGAAAGTTTTACTGGCCTCGTAAATTTAGGATTTAACCAAAATCACATTAAATCATCATGAAAGCATTAAAAAAATGGCCATGGATTGTTATACAAAACCTTCATGTCCCTCTACACATCTCTCTAACCTAGAGAGTGTTTTTCTTATTTTAGTGAAAAGTGTTTAGGGAACCTGGTAAGAATGATGTAAATAAGTTAATACCATCGATATTATGCACACCTCATGATAACTATAACATGTAAATAATACCACTACTACACATAGTTCCTAACAAGTATGGTGATGAATAGGAACTAAAAATAATACATGCTCACACAAAGTGCAAGAAATAAAGTATTAGAGCCCATGTTGGGCTATTTTTTCCATGATAAAACTCTATCTTATAGGGACTTTGGTTATTTTAACATTAGGGGTAAGTTCATTGGCACAAGCCATCCTATGGAGAGGATTTGACTATCTATTAGGCACAAGCCTTTATGATATTATTCTACAGCCTTGTGGGTAGACATCTTTGGTTACCTTGACTTATCATCATTTAAGAACTTGGAGGTTTCAACGAAGTACTTAGATGAATGACTTTAGCTTAGGCTCATGCTTTGGTATAAGTATCATTATAAATCATGGGGTCTTTCATATAACTTGAATATATCCAATCATAGAGTGTTGACATTAGCATAGGCTATAACAACACCATGGATTGGTGCTTATTGGACTCAATATTAATTATATAAATCTAGCATTTAATCTATTGAAACATTGCACAAACCATTCTTAGTCTAATCTTATAATTATAGATAGTTAAAACACACTATCACTCATTAGATGCAACACTATTAATTATTAATAGATTTTAAATACATAGTAAATATATCAATAGAAACTAATAAAATGTTCATCTTAAAGTTACTAAAGGCCTAGAGGCTGAAAAGTGTGTTTTGGAACTACAATAAACATCCCCAAGGGTATACATCCTAAAATATAAGGTAAATGGTGACTATAACATTTATAAATAATCTTCTAGAGCTTCACTATTCCAACTCACCTCCCCTTGCTAACTAGATTAAGCTCAACTTTATAGTATTTTAGAGTATATTTCATTCCAAGATAGATGGAGCATGCTAGGTGATTAGTTGGCACTTGTTTTAACCATTCTATTAGATCCATTACCTTTTTTATATTACATTGTGATTCTCCCATGTGCTTGATTCCCAATGATGCTTGAGTCAAAATGGAGTTGGTTAGCCTCTCACTAGTTAGTGGAATAAAATGACAAAACAATAATCATACCAAGTGATTTCCTCATGCCTAAGTGTCTATCATATTGGCATAGATCTTATACATAGATGGATTTAGGGCCCAACATTATCCCATACAAAATTCCTAGTCTACTTTCAAACTAGTCCTTCAATGTTTTGGGAGTGCAAAAATCCAACACATTGTTTTTAGCTCTATGTTGAATTCCTCAAAGACCTTTATGGTGATCTTAAGTTCTTTCATAGTGCTATGAATATATATGGAGGTGGTTCTAAGTGAGAGAGCATTTATTTTATCCATATCTTTCTTAAATTCCTCTATCATATATTTTACATTCATCACCCCTCCATCTAGGATAACTCCTTAATCTTAGGCCTTCATTTTCAAAGTGTGAAAGAGTTATTATAGGTCCTACTCTTAGGCCTTTATCTAGGCACTCAATGAATTGACCTATACCAAAATCTCTATGTGCTCAAACATGATATTAAACTATACCTTTGCCATCAATTCATCCTTCTCCCCTTTCCCCTTTTTGAGACACACTCTATGACTAATTCTTAGTTGGAGAAGTATAAAAAGATGGCTTCATTCATATTTTTCCATCCTAAATCTATGCAAATAGGTCCTCTAACTCTTCAATCTTTGTAGTTATCTCTTGGTTTATTATGATTTAAGGGTCCTCTACTTGTTCCTACCTGACCTTTAACTTAGGGAGCATCTGCTCCACTAACACACATACCTTTTTGACCTCCAAAATATTCAAACTATCAACACCATCTAAGAGGGATGGCTCAGCTTCCTTGACATGCTCTAGTAGTTTTTGAAACTTGAGTTTCATGGCCTTTACCTCTTCATTTTATTTAAGCATGATCATTTTCCACTTTGATGACCTAACATTATTGTTGATATTCTCTCATGCTACTTTGAAGGCTAACTAGATGAGTGAATTGGCTAAACTTATTGGTTTATCATGTGGAGATTTATTATAATTGAATTATTCCCTTCTTCTATTTGATCTATACCCAAGACATCCTTTAGTGTTACCTTAAAATAAGGCTCATCCATATAATTATCAAATGGAAAAGATATCTATTGGTACATCCTTATTATGGTTATTTTGGGGGACATATATTCTAACATGTAATAACCCTCATCGGTCCAACCCTTATGTAACTTTTCTCATAAGCTTGGCTCAATTCAGTTATTTTTAGTGTCAATTAACTCTATCTATTCTTCCTCTTTGGCTCTATCACTTTCTCCATTTCCATCCTCGAAGGTCTCTCTTCCTTGATACTATAGGGTTTATTTGGACTCATCTCTTTCATATACTTTTTGTTCCTTGTTGGTGTTAGGTTTACCATCTTATGCTTGCTAGGTTTCCTCTACACTCTTTGTTTACTCTTTTAAGGCACAATAATTTCCTTCCTTATCTCTAGGTTCCCCTTTACTACTTGGTCATGCATGTGGTTTGGCCTCTTCTACTATTATAGTGGGGGTGCTAGGCACCCCTACTACTTTTTCCATATTGGGTTTTGTGTTTAGGACAACCCTCTTTTCTTCCTTTTCTCTCTTCACCCTTTCATCTTGGGAATTCCTTATCTATTTATTCCCCTTATTTATTATTATAGATGTTTTTTCATCTTCAAACTTTATTTGTTTTACCTCATCCTTATAAATATATATCTAGTTCATATGTTGCCTTCATGGCCTCTCTTTTTCTATCTAGATCTATCACTACCTCTATATGGTCCGTACTGCGGCCTAGTTCCATCCACCAGTTCCTATTTTCTTCTTTAGTTAAAGGAGGATATGTATCACGTTATGAGGGTGAGGTGATTGATGGATTTTCAACTTTCAAAGTGTGGTAGAAGTGATACCTTAGAGATCCTTATGAATTTATATGGCACTAGGCTCTTCCCCTGTTTCGTCTTCTTGGATGATGTATACTTTCATCCATCCATATTATTCTTCTTCTTCTTCCTCTTCACTCACTTTATTTAATTATTATTTATCACATACCTCATGCTTTTCCATCTCTATTAATTTTATCATGGGTGTTACCACCAGCCCATTGGACTTCTAATTCTTCTCCTTTATCTTAGGCAAAGCAATCCATGCCATGAAGGCCACATGTTTATTTCTTAGTGTAGAGGGGGTGGCTTCATCATCAAAGGTGATATTTAGTCTAATGCACTCTTACATTTCCTCAAGTATATCCCACTTCTTTTTGGGATACTTCTTCATTGCTACTGGTCCTAACTTTCCTTCATCATCAATCTAGAGGGGGAGGTCATCATCCTTTTTGGGGTGTGCACCCTTCTTCCTTAGCTTCATCTCATAGTAAAGCATGTGGATATGCCTGAGTATGACCTCCTTTTATAAGGGCTGGATGTTGATGTGATCTAAGTCATCCTCCTCATCTCTATTTATTTTTTCCCCTGGGTGTATGTCTTCATGTTATAACTAGCTTCATTCTAAATCCATAATCTTTATTGAGATGTCTAACTATTACATGTTGGGGATTATTTAAAGTGCATACCTAAATATTTTAGCTATGAAGTCATAGGGGAGCTTCATCCAACTATATTTTTTACCATCTATGAGTGCCACATGCACTACACATAAGTGTTTCATTATAACAATGGTTGTTGTGCCAAACAAATTCTAAGGGAGCTCTTTAGGAATATACCATTCCTCTCTGAATGTCTCAATGTAATGGGCACTCCACCCAATCATGTGAGTCTTTTATTTCTAGGAGAAGGCTAGGGGTAGGTGAAATCTTGATATTTTAATACTAGAAAGTTCTTGTGTGATGAAAAGACCCAAAGGTTATCTCATCACCATCTGACACTGCAATCTCTTCCATGATAATTAAGAATAGAATTGACCCCCACAAGAAGGTATCCAATGATATATGACATTTTATTGAATTATTCACCATTTCCTCTACTATGAACTTGGTGATGTTAAATTTAACCCCCTCCACCATGTGATAAGAGATGCATAGGTAGGCCTTAGTGATGTCTTCCCATCAACTACTAGGTTAAATTTTTGATCTTACAAGGTGAACCACTACCCTCATTATAGGGTCCTTAATGTCCTTGATTTGGAATACAAAACCTCTTTTGTATTAGCCCATGTGTTTTTTGACTCTTTCCACTTTAGAATCATCGACCATCATCTGATGGATGTATGCACTAGAGTTTGAGAGCCTAGTAATTTTTCCTATTAGGCATGCTAATATCCACATGTGCTTCCCTATGAAATAGATGTGGTCTCCATGGATGTGTGAGAGGAGGAAATATATGAGTTAATCTATATTTACAAAACATGATAACTCATATATTTATGTTGTCTTGGTGGTTGTAATTTTATCTTGAATGGAGACATTGAATAACACCACACCTAATTCTATTTTGTCCCCCATGTACAACATCTAGTCTTGTACTAGGTCGTATGCATTACTCAAAGTACAATGGTTATATTTTTGGAGTTTGTAAGTTTTCACAAAGGATTCCTAGCTTTATCCTACTAATAACTCCTTTGAAAACTACATCTCCTAGTATGACACTTTTATGAGCACCTCTAGATCAACCTTAGTATTGTTGATTCCATCCACCAATTATGCTTTCTTCTTTACCAGGGTCACTTCTTCTATCACTCATGACTTCTTGGAATCCTTATATGACTATTATGGGATACAACTTATGCATTTATTCCCCATCTTGAAATAATTGGTATTAAAGAGTGGTTTATTCACATTACCGAAGCTTATAATTATTTATGATGCACCTCACAGTCATGAGAGTTGTGATTATGACCTTGGATCTTAAGTTTTAATTAATATTAATGGTGGCCTTGACATCACTCCTATTTTTTTTACGTATTTCTTGCACATTACATGCCTTACACTCTTCTTACTAATTTTAAAGAGAGCAAAAATCTTCCTTTTGTTTACTCATTCAATTTTAGTGTCTATAGGTGCTCAATTTCTAACTAAAGTAACATCTTCTTACTCTAGCTTTGGTCTATTGGTTTGTATTTGGAATGTTAATCTAAGTTTATATTAATTTTGAGTTTATAACCTTAACTAGTTATCTTTCTATTATTTTATACCCTTAATTTAGCTATCAAATTAATTATAGGTGTTCAATGGCATGGTGGTGCCTAGAATTCTTAGGATTTTCCAAAATCTACAAAATCCATAAAAATATATTACAACACATGCATTTAAGGCATTATTTTTCCTTCACCATCATCTCAGTTAACTATTGTAATGGTATTTTAATGAAGTGACATATAGTTCAAATGATGACTTCCTGCCTCACTTTGGGTAGATGCCATCTTAATTTGATAATGTTTCTCTTATGTTTCTATTTACCTAGCATAACCTTTTCCTTATTTATGGAAAATTGGGTAAAATTCCTCACATGCACATGATTTAACCTCCATAGTCCCATTTCATCCTCTTTCTATGCTTCCATTCCAAGTACACTTTCCTATCTAGTTTGTTTTCCCTATGTTTTGTTCTTATTTCCTTGGCCTTTACTACTCTATACAAATACATTACATTGGTGCTCTAGTGAAAAAAATATTCAAGTGTCCTATGTGCATACCATCCTATGTGATTTTATTTCATCTTATGCACATGAGCCTCTTGTGCATCTTTCTTCATCACTTGGTATTCTTCTTTTCAAAGTCTGGTGAATTCCATGCACCCAAAGACTTAGGTGTCTGGTCATAGGTTCTTAAGAAGTAACCTCATTAAACTCACCTCACTACTATTATTCATGGAAGTGTCAAAGAAATCCTCCTATGGGTCTCAAAGCACCTTGCTTTCTAAATCTTGTACCCAAAGATATAGTGTGCGTCATGTTTGAATCTAGAAAACTTCATACACCCATAACTTAGGTGTCTAGTCATAGGTGATTAGAGAGCATCTATGCTAAATTCTCCTTGATGGAATTATTTTTGAATGTGTGCAAGGATTTTTATTGGTGGACCTCAAGGTAATACTTATTTGTTTATTAATAGAACAACATAAAACATCTCAATTCATTAGGGAATATTTGGTTTATGCCAAACTTTATTCTAGTCACACAATATCACTGATTCATGACTTGGGAGATGAATGCTCAGGGAACATCTCACCTAGAAATGTATGCAACTTGAAGGTGTCAATCATTAGTATAGTGTGGATGACATATAGTCCCATCCACCTTATATGTATCTTGACTAGGTGCTTGAGGTACTTGGAGTCAAAGAGTAAGACTAATTTCATTTGATGAGTACCTTTTACTTGATATGTTTGTCCAACCAGAGCTTCTAGTTCACCTTCTCTATCTACTAGCTCCACCTTGCTTGGGTACACACCTCGTCTAAGCACTCTAAGTCCTCTAACTTTACAATCAATGATTTTTGGTCATCTAATCAACTAGTTTTCATGATACACAATGATGGCACCAAGAACTCCATTAGCATACTTTTCTCAGTGCCAAAAAATAGTTAAAATGGTGTATCCTTGTTCAGGTGCTTATAGCTTATGCAATATGCCCATAGCACTACTTACACTCAATCATCCTAATATTTATGACCAACATCACACATCCTCATGAGGCACATCCCCAAGATATTTTTGAATACCTCAGTTATGTCATTTATTTTATGATGGTAAGACATTACCTTATGGTGTGCCACTATGTATTCTATCATTAGGATCTACATAGTATCATTAATAAAATGTGGGCCTCTATCATTAGCCAAGTTGAGTGGGCACCCAAACTGACTTATGATTTTCTCTAATATGAACTTTATGGCCATGGAAGATGTGTAGTTTGTGGTTGGAGTAGCCTTGGCCCACTCAGTAAAATAGTTAGTGGATGCTAGAATGTATCTCATACCAGTGTACCTTATTGTGGGAGTAATTGGTATAGTAAAATCAATGGCCCATTTCTCAAATGGTGCTTAGGAAAGAATGGGGATGAGAGGAATCTCATCCCAGTGGTTGGACTTCCCTATGCACTATAATATAGCCTTGGTGTAATATTTCACGTCTTAAAATAGACTTAGGGACCATAAGCCTGATCTCATTACCTTACGTGTCATTTCATCTACTGCTCAATGGCCTCCTGCTATCCTCTCATTCACCTCATGTAAAATGGGGTCACTCTCATGTTCTAAAACACATTGGTATATTACTTCATCTCATCCTAGTTTATACAATTCCCTTATAATGAACTAAAAAGGGGTGGTATGAAATATGAGTTGTTTCTTTTATTTAGTTAACATTGTTTGGGGCACATATCTAGATGTTAGAAAAGTGGTTATCTCTACCAAGTCCTGAGGGGTGCACTAGATTATATAAATTTGTGCATCCTATATATCACTAGAGTCTATATGGGAAAAATGGTCTTGGCCTAAGTTCTATGTTCCAAGCTTGGTGACAATTGAGAACTAGAATTCTTGAAACATAACTATCCATCTACAAATGTGCCCATTGAGAATAGGTTTATTTATGAGGTACTTAAGTGCATCTTGGTATATGAAAAAGATGAATGAGGTTGGTATTAAGAATTATTTGAAATTTTTCATGTCATAGACCATGGTGAACACTTCATGCTTAGCTATTGTAAAATTTCACTCTTCTTGTGTGAATTGTTTACTTGTGAAGGAGATGGGAAGATCCATCTTACCTTCATTGGGCTAAACCAAAATTATGCCAAATGTAGAGATAAAAGCATTGATATGGATGTGAAATAGTTTTGTCTAGTTAGGTAATTATAAAATAGGTATTCTATCCAACTTGAGTTTCAATGTTTCAAAGGCATTATCTTGCACTTTACGCTAATAGAATGGTAAATCCTTGTGAAATATTTTATATAGTGGTGTTATAATATTTGTATAGCTCATTATGAAATTTTTATAATATCAACAATGGCCAAGAAAGGGATGAACATATTTTTATATGGAAGGATTCTAGAGTTAAATAATTATTGACATCATTGTTGGATATACAAATAGACCATCTTTGTAGATGATGTGACTGAGCAAGGTTCCAAAGGGTGTCATGAAGATTTAATTCTTTAGGTTCAATTTTATATGAACCTATTTACACATTTAAAACATTAGGAACACATTATCATAATAGTAATTTACAAGGCCATACACCATCCAATCATCTAGGTATACCTAGAATAACTTGTGGATGATGTCCTTAAACATGATAATCAACACTCTAGAGAACATGGTTGGTACATTCTTGAGACGATAAGGCATCACATTATAAGAAAAATAGCCCCATTCAATTTAGAAAAAAAATTGGGCTTGTCTTCTTCCTCAATTTGGACTTGATGGTATCCAAAAAAACCCATTAGTTAAGGTGTAGATCTCACATCCTACAATGCCATCTAGGACTTCATCGATGAATAGAGTCAAGAAGGGGTCAGTGATATAAGTGTTGTTCACCATTATATAGTCAATGAAAATGTGAATGTGCAAATCTTTCTTGATTCTAATAACCATCAAGCTTACCCACTTAAACTCTTACATAGGTTAGGTGACCCCTACAGCTAGCATTGTGTCTATCTCTATGTTAACCTTGGTGTGGAGGTTGGGATTCATTTTGTAGAGGTACTTATTAACTATTCTTACATTGTCAATAAATTTTATGCTCGTATTCCCAAGGGATGGATTGGTACCATTCATATCTTGATATTTCCTAAGGAACAAGTATTGAAATTCCTTTAGGAGATCCATAATGTGTGCTAATTTTGTGTTAGACCAATAGGAACCCAAAGTAGATATCTTCAACTCTCTTTTTATACTGATTTCAACATTGATGGTCTTTAGTTGTGTGAAGTAGGATTTATTATTTTCCTAGTGTGAGTCCTTGAGTTGTTGAGTTACCTTAGTTGTCTCCATGCAAAGATTAGTGGGATCTTCATTTTTGGGAGTGTTATCATCTATTTAGCATACAAGCTTCCTTTTGCCTATAAAGGTTTTATAGTACCACTCATTCAAAGTTTAATAATCTTCTTCACTTGATTTTTTATTGAGTGTTTGGTCCTCAAAGAATGTTGGGAGTGCCAGCTTTCTCTCTCCCCAAACATGTATTTTAGGTGATCCTTTCAAGGATCATAGTGTCTTAAAACACAACCCTCTGAATTAGTTACAATGGCTCAATCAACTCCAATTTTTATGAGGAAAAGGAAAATGTGTGCTCAAACTTCTCCTTAAGAGCATATAAATCTATTGTTTCATGATGTATCTAATTGAATACATACCATGCTCATGCCCATGTCATCAAAGTTATGTAGAAGGAATGTACCCATAAGTTCTTTGGGGAAGTTACAGCATAGTCAGTCGATGTCTCTTCATATAAGTACACATGTGTTAGGAGATCAAAGTCACTAGATTATGTTGATATATCCAAGTCCTCATTCCTTCTCTTGAATATAGTGTAAATGGCTACTTTCACATCTATCTAGGTTGGTAAATTAGACTTTTGCACTACCCACCAATGAACAGTAGTGCTTCTTAGTGTATGCACTAGTGTGCCCATTATGTCTATCTTTTTGGAGATGCATGATTCAAGGTGATGAATGTACCTTTCCATTGGGTTTTTCCCCTAAAATTTTGAGAGTTTTGCAATTTTACCTTTTCTCAGGAAATGTACCTTCTTTCCTTTCTTATTATCATAAGGGACCCATTATTTTAGAGTGTGATCAATATGGACCTAGCCAATCCTCACAAGTTTTGGTGCCTTAATGTACACCAATCATAACTTATTATTAGTGGACTAATAATCTTATTCAACCCATCAATTATAAGAAACATTGTTTGTGTCTGTTGCTAATTATCCATCTTCCCAAAAGAGTATTCCTTGATCGATGGGGTTAATATTCTTAATGCCTTACACCATTATGTTATATATATGGTTGATATTATCCTCAAGATCAATGATCTCTACATACGGAGGTCCTTGGTCACTTGAGAGGGTAATCACTACCCTTTCCTTTCCATTTTCAAACATCATATATCACTTCTTGAAGCACATATCAACATTATCTACATAACACCATGAACTTCCTAGAATTATTAGATAATTATCATGTTTAGCCAACATGATTACCTCAAAGTTAGCATGGAATTTGGTGCCCATAAAGAGTACATGGGGGGAAGGCATCAGGGCTAGCCTACCCATCTTCTTTTATGTATTTTGGGTTAGAATATTAACCTTAATGCTTGTGTCGATAAGGACCTTATAGATAAACCATCCATTGATGGTGGCATTCAATAGTTATTATTAGTCATACTCTACTTTTTGGGTATGCCTAACCTCTCATACGCTTTCCATTCACAACATAGTAACCTCAACTGACTATTTCTCTATATGTTTTAAAAGAAAGTTATTTAAAAGAGACAACATCCCTTATATATATAGGAGGTGTAAGATCATATTTAGTTATTTTACTTCAACCTCATGTCCATCTTGATTTTTTTGAGAGGTAGTAGGTTATACCTCTAGATATAACACTAGTTGGAGCTCCCTTTATATGTTCTAGATGACACTCATAGCCTATTGTAATACATAGTTTATGGTGTATAGGGTCTAGATAAAGTACACCTTTGGGTTCAAGTTGTGTAATATACTCAATACATTTTGACTCCCCATATTCTATGTGTAATTCTAGTACTAGTTCAATTGGTGATTGACTTATGAGTTCACTATGATTAGTTGCATGTACTTTGATTGGCTTTATATAAATTGGATGCACCTTTTGAATCTATATTTATGCCTCATGCTCATGATTGATCATCCCTATGTCCTTGTCTAAACCAAGCCTACTTTGGGTAATTTTTTTATACAATTTAGGTCATTCATTAGCCTTATGTTTTCCTAAATAATACCCACACATTCGATACATAAGTTAGTCACAATAATAGTGCTCGGTCTACTCATACTTATAACATGATCATGATGGGAACCTTCCTCTACCATGCCCACCAC
>JARHVA010002603.1:32500-35000 GCA_037957365.1 Torreya grandis
GCGCAAACAATAAAATGTTTGGATCTTACAAAAAACATAAAGGCTTGAATACCTTTTATGACATCAAGAATTTCTTTATGGGTAGAATGGTAATTCACCTGAGCTTGCTTGAAAGTACCTAAAGCATATCTGTAAGGTCTCTCTGATCCATTATATAATTTTTCATTTAATATTGCTCCCCAATAGAGATCTAAGGCATCTATCTCAATGATCTTTGTGCCACTTCTTGGTAACTGTAAAGGAGGCAAATTAGAACATTTTTCTTTAATTTTTTGAACTGCTATAGTCATATCCTGATTCCAAGTAGGAGGAGTTATAGACAATCTTATATTAAGCAGTAACATATCCTGAGCAATATTAAAATAATATCCATCAATATAATTAACACAGCCTAAAAATCTCTGAACCAAATTCTTAGCAGTCAATACATCAGGAAAATTATGTATATTCTGTAACACATGTGGATGAATAAGAACTCTTGATCTTATAGTAATGCCAAGAAAATCTATTTCATCTTTGAATGTCACCATTTTCTTAGCTAATAGAATTAACCCATTATCAAACACAATTTGATAAAACTATTCTAAGTGCTTGAGATGTTCCTTAGGATTTTTACTAAATATCAGAATATCATCAATATATATAATGATGAATTTACTATAGGCAAAAAAAATTCCATTCATCATTTTCTGAAAGATACTTGGAGCTATCTTTAGACCAAATGGAAGAACATTCCATCATATTGTCCAAAGGGTGTCACAAAAGCTGTTTTGTATCTATCTACTTCAGTAACTTGTATCTGCAAAAAACCAGACTTTAGATCAAACTTGCTATATACTTTACTACCTATAATTCTTTGCAGAATTTCATCTTTCCATGGAATGGGGTGTTGAACAGGAATTACATGCTTATTCAGGGGAATATAATTAATCACTAATCTTTTCTTTCCTCTGACTTGTTCACTACATTTATTGACATAAAATGCTTCACAACCCCAAGGGCTTTATGAATCTCTAATTAGTCCCTGTTGTTTCAACTGCTATATTTTTGTAAAACATTCTTCTCATAAAGGAGACATACTAGAATGATGTGCCTTAAACTGAGGTTCAACAGGTTTACCCATTTTATTAGTGACCATCTTTAAATCAATCTGACATACATGATTCTTTTTATGCTAAAAAGCTAATGGATTTTTAGAACAACAATCTTGCACAATCTTTGCAAGTACAGGGTCTATATCAGCTTTACAAAAATTAATTTTTTGATGTATCCACTGAGTATTGACAGGCTTGATGCTTTTTCTTTTTAATGGTACCTTGCATTCATATCTAGTCTTTTTATATAGAGAATATTTTTGAGCTAAGACAATCTCATGTTGTTGTATGGTGATTGGATAAAAATAAGATAGATTATTAGATCCAAACATCATATCAAACATAGGCATTGCATGATGTATAACCTTGAAGTTAAAAACTATGTTTCCTAAGACAATAGGAATACTGGCTGAATATTTAGAAATAATTATCTTAGTATTGAAGGTTAATCTCACAAAATCTAGATGCCACATATCTTTTGGTATAGCATGAAATCTATCCAAAGAATCATTAGCACCAGTATCAAGTCAAACATCTAAGAAATATGGTTTAAATCCTTTCCATTTGATACTAATTTCACAAATAGGATTATTAGTTTCATGAACTGAAACTTGATGAATATTATTATTTTCCATGTGAGTGGCTTCAATATTATCATCTACTTAAATTAACTCTTCTTCAAATAGTCTTTCATTTTCATTTTCTTCTGCTTCTTTACGCAGAAGTGATTCTAACTTAGTCTGACCTCTTACCAAAAAAGCTTGAAGAGATGAAATCCGTTTAGTACGCCATTTCTTTCTTTCAGAGGTTTTTGGGTTATAACTATAATCCACATTAACTTCTTTGTTTTTTGTCGAACTATGTTTAGCAAATTGATGTGTAAGCATATTCTTCTACTGCTGAACTTGTTCTCGCTGATTCAAATATCTTTTCTTAGTTTCAGCAATTTGTTGTTGTAAGAACATTTTTTTAGACATCATATAAATAGGCAGATTGTCATACTTGTCTTTCAAATACTGAATTTGCTGTGAAAAACTTAAACTATCAGAGAAATGACTAGAATGCATATTTATTTGAAATCCCATTTTTGAATCAGGGTCTGAAGACTTTGAGTCAGAACTGAATTCTTCATTATTCATATTTATGTAATTTTCTAAATCTAATTCTGAATATTCAAGATCAGATTCATATTTAGCTTCATCAGCAGGAATGAGAACATACTCATCTTCATCTATATTATGACTTTGAAGAAATTTAATTTTCTTAGAGTAATTTCCTTTTTGGGGACATTTGTTTGCATAATGTTCTCCCTGGCAGAGAAAACATTTGACAGGGGTTTTCTAAAACCCGTGTTTCTTCTTTCTAAAGATTTTATTTTGTTGAAAGGATTTTCTAAACCTTGGTTT
>JARHVA010002603.1:42500-90000 GCA_037957365.1 Torreya grandis
CCTTGTTCTCCACAGATGCTCATGAAATTCATCCCAAACTTCTATTGTGACTATCATCAAAGAATGCTCTAGTATCTGATATTCCCTGGTCATGAAATCAGCTAAACAATTCTTTTTGCCTTCAATATGTTCCATAGAGAAGTCAAAATCTAATAGATATGTAGCCCACCTGATGAGTTGACTTACTAAGCCTTTTTTCAAATTATCTGCAGAATTTAAGATACTCATGAAGTTCTTTAAGTCAAATCATACAATAATTTTTTCAGATCTAACAAAAAACATAAAAGATTGAAGAGCTTCAATCACTGCTAAAATATCTTTGTGAGTAGAGTGATAATTAATTTTAGCATTCTTAAAATTGCCAGATGTAAATCTGCAAGGCTTTTCACTGCCATCAGACAATCTTTCTCTTAACACTACTCCCCAATATAATTCTGAGGTGTTTGTTTCAATAATTTTTTCACCAGAACCTAGAAGTTGGAGAAGAGCAGGATGAGCACATCTTACCTTAATTCTTTTTATTGCTTCTGTAATTTGTTCATTCCATTCAGGAGGCCTATTGGATAGCCTTTTATTTAAAAGAATTTTTTCCTGTGCAACATTTTAATAATAACCAGCTATATAATTTACATAGCCTAAAAATCTTTTAAGCATCTTTTTCTCAGTAATTATGTCAGGGAAATTTTGGATATTTTCTAAAACATGTTGTTGAATGCTAACTTCACCTAATTTAATAATGACTCTAAGAAATTCAATTTTAGTCTGAAAAGTAACCATTTTCTTGGCAGACAAAACTAAACCATTATCAAACACTACTTTATAGAACAATTCCAAATGTTCTATATGCTCTTAAGGAGATCTACTGAAAACCAGAATGTCATCAATATAGACAATAATAAAATTACCAAATTTACTAAAAATTTGGTTCATCATTTCTTGAAATATGATAGCAGCAGTTTTAAGACCAAATGGAAGTACGTTCCATTCATATTGACCAAAAGGAGTGATGAAGGCTGTCTTATACCTATCAGAATCTGCAACTTGGATTTGCCAAAAACTAGATTTGAGGTCAAATTTGCTATAAATTTTGCTACTAGTGATTCTTTGCAAAATTTCATCCTTTGAAGGGATTGGATGCTGGAGAGAAACAACATGCTTATTCAAAGGAATATAATTAATAACTAGCCTCTTTTTTCCTCTTATCTACTCACTTCTTTTGTTCACATAAAAATCTTCACATGCCCATGCGTTTTGAGAATCTCTTATCAATCCTTGCTCCTTAAGCTTTTTGATTTCTTGAAAACATTCTTCACGAAGAGATGGTGACATCCCTGAGTGATGAGCTTTGAACTGTGGCTCTTTTTGAACTCCATTTTTATCAGTGATCAATTTTAGATCTATATGGCACACATGGATTTTTATATGTTGGAAAGCTAAAGGATTTTTAGAGCAGCAATTTTACACGATCTTTGCAAGCACAGGTTCTACTTGAGCTTGATAGAAATTAATCTTTTGAGTTAACCATTGCAAGTTGATTGGCTTTCCTTTGGCCTTTAGTGGAATTTTACATTCATATGTACTCTTTTTGTATAAAGAGTATTTTTGAGCAAGGATAATATCACGAGGTTGAATGGCAATAGGGTAAAAGCTAGAGAGATTATTGGATCCAAGCATAATGTCAAACATGGGAATTTCATGATGGGCAACCTCGAATTCATAAATAGTATCTCCTAGCAGAATAGGAATTTTGGCAGACCATTTAGAGATAACTATTTTAGTATTAAAGGTTAGCTTATAGAAATTAGGTTCATATTTATCAGAAGGGATAGAATGATATCTGGCTAGTGACATATCAGCACCAGTATCTAATAAAACATCTAGATTATAAGCTTTAAAGCCTGGCTACTAAATACTGAGCTCAAAAATAGGGTTATTCGTAAGATGAACTAAAACTTGATGAATATTATTAGATTCATCAAAAACCATACCTGTGGGGTAGCTATCAGCTAATTGTGCTAACTCTTCTTCATAAAGTTGCTATTTTTCTTCATCCTTAGCTTCTTCTTTCATCGGCTGTTGAAGTTCATCTTATGCCTTAACCAAGAACTTTTGAAGTACTATAATACGTTTAGAATGCCATTGTCTCCTTTCATGACTCTTAGGGGCATATGAATGTGTTGTTTGTAGATCAAGAACTACTAAAGAACTAGACCCTGGTTCTGTCATCTTATGAACTGTAAATTGTTTTGCCAGAACTTCCTTCTATTGCTTTTGCTGAGATAAATGTAATACATATCTTTATTTTGTTTCAGCAATTTGTTGTTGCAAATATTTCTTTTCAGAAACAAAATAAGTAGGAGTACTTAAATACTTATCTTTAAAATATTGTAACTGTTGAGACAACATAAAACTATTAGCAAATTGAGTTCTCAGCATGTTTATTTGAAAACCAATTTCTGAATCATAATCTGATGATTCAGAGTCTGAACTGATTTCTTCCTTATTCATATTTATTTGATTTATTTCTGATTCTAGATCTGAATTATCATCCCATGGTATATCAGATTCATACTGAGGTTCTAGATCAGAAACCAAAACATATTATTCTTCATCTATGCCATGGCTTTGCAAAAAATTAATCTTTTTGGAATTTTCTTTTTTCTAAGGACATTTGCTGGCATAGTGATTACCTTGATAGAGAAAGCATTCGACAGGGGCTTTCTGAAATCCATTCTTTCTTTTTTTTAATATTTTCTTTTACTTAAAGGATTTTCCTTTAAACTTTCTGGGATTATACTTCTGAAACCTTTGAGGGCTTGAAGAACATTAGTAGTCTTTTGTAATTCTTTTCTTTTTCTTTCATTTCTCTTGACTTTTTCTATACTGCTTTGCATCTGTACAACCAAACTAGTCATAGAAGGGTTTACAAAACTTAACACCTATTTTCTTATGAAAAAGCATAGTATCTTTGTAGGCTTTTCTTTCAGCACATAATTTCTCATTTATAGCTCTAATGCTTTGATTGATGCGCCCAAAAGACATTGTATAAATTTCAAAACCCATAACAGATTTGTATTTATCAACAAAATACTATGGGAAAGATTCTATATATCTTATCTTAAATGCTGGATTAAACATTTTGCCTGCAGCATATAACAAGTTCTCCATATAACACATATATTCCTCTAATCTAGTCATATCACATAGCTGGGCTCTTAAGAACTTAGCCTTACTAGCTTCTTTATCATTATCTATGATAAAAACAAACTCAAAATAAACTGTTTCACACAAAGCAACTATTGGTTGATTCTGACAGAGGATTTCATCCTAAAACTGTTGACCACAACCATCCCACCAGTCTTTAATAATTCCTATAAAACCATTGGATACTTGTTGTGAGACATTACTAGGGTCCTTTTTCAGGCTAAATATTTGTACATTTTTCCAAGCAAGCATAACATGAATCATTTCTTTTCTTTTTACTGGAGCTTCACAATTAAATTTCCAAAAGAAGGGTTGGAAATTTAATGTTCTTATTTGAGTATCTAGAGGGGGTTTTCTATTTGAAGATTCTCCTTCTTCAAAATAACTAAACATTTCTACTTCTTCTATCTTAGCCATGTCAACATGATAGATTTTATCAGCAATATTTTGTTCTTCTACTTTCTTTTGTGCTTTAGTCCTGATTATGTTTCTTTGGGTTTTTGTTACATTTACCCAACCAAGAGAATCAGTGGGAGCTAAATCAGAGAGGGCTGAAACTGTCAAGCTTTCTGAGGTATTATTAACTGATATTTTTTGTAAAATGTCAAGTAATAGTGTAGTATTATGTTGATGATTAACAATTTCTCAAGTGAGACTATCAAGGCTAGTAGATGTTTCTGATGCAGAAATATTAACTTTGTCTTCTATGGAAGATATTTCAGATTTTATATCTTCTTGTCCTTGAGACATATTACTCACACTCTAAATTATAGAATCAAGCTTCTGATTATGTTAGTGTTTAATACTACTAGATTCCTGATCAATTTTAGAAATAACAAATATTGTACCAGTAGTCTGTTTTATATCCAGAGTTCTTAAAGCTTGAGTAATTTATCCTTTTTGGTATAATTCTATGCTTCTGAGCATAGAGGATACTTGATCTAAACTATACTGGATATTATCAATCTTAGTATTCAGACACTTAGTTGCTACATTATTCCAATTTAACAGTTTAGCTTCTGTAGACTGTTCTAAACCTTTATCAGCTGTTCTGACATAATACATCTGTGCTCCGGTTTTTCCATCAGGAGAGTACTGATTAAAGTCTGCTACTTTAGGGAGTCCTCTCTCAGTATAGGATTCATCTCCTAAAGGATTTTTCCAAATATGACCATCATCTAGCTGAGAAGTTCCTTCCATGTGAACTATCTTTTTCTGAGATAAAAGTAGTCTATTTCTTTCAAATAGCTTTTCAATACCTTTATCTTTTTGGATGGTATGGATCACAGAATGACTTGGCTTACTAAGGATTTTTTTACAGTCAAGACAATAGTAAGAGTCAATTTGTGGATCATGAATCTTTTTGATATACAGACATGGAGCAGGGAGAGAAATAGATGATGAAGTATCCATAGGGTTGTCAAACCTAAGGATAGACTTATCAGGCATATCTTTAACTAAAGTAGCCATGGATAAGGATTTTCATGGTTGTTAGATAAAGTTAGTATCAATTATCCATTTTTTGGGAAACTTAAGCTGAGACCATGAAATTGGTTCAGCAGGGAGGATCTGACTATTATGGGTTACATGAATCACCACACTTTTGCCATGTGCAGGTGTATGCTTCACAGTAGGGTATAGCGTATTAGTTAAGCGATACATGATCTTGTGTTGTATAGCAAGAGGACAAGATCTTGGTAACATATGAAGACTAGAAGTCTGAAGAAACAACTTAAAAATTTTATTAAAATTTGCTTCGTGGTGGATAGCAACATGGTAGTTGGGATATGTAGTAGTATATATAGGACCATTATGCAAACAACTTTTAACTACAGATTGTAAACAAGAAGAAAAGGAAATATGATGATTGTCTAAGAGACAAGCCAAAAGACTAACATTTAAACCATTTCTAAACAAAGGATGAATACCAATAGAGATAACACCTATATGCAAAAATTTATATTTTTGCTGAGTACGTAACTGGACAATAGTCTTGTCATCAAAGATTTGCAAGTAATATTTATCTTGATCATCAATTTTAACTTGCAAAATATTTTTAGAGATCTTGATATTAGTTTTAGAGATAAGATGAAAAGGAGATAATTTATCATAAACATCAGTTGGTTTAAGACTAGGAAGAGTCCATCCAGGGCTAGGATTAGATTCTCCTATTTCTACTATAGTATCATTGACAGAGGATTGAGATATTTCAGAAAGAGTGCAAACATCAGTGGTACCTGGAGTAATATTTGTAACTTGATCAAGAGCTTCCATTGCATCTGCTTAACTTCGGTACTTAAATCAGATCCACAACACGCATTCCCCAACTTTAAAGGACCTCGCCACTTCCCTATTTTAAGCAGAGAAACTAAATGCGATACTAGATCAAGTCTAACAGAATATCTCTAGATAACAATAATATAGGCAAAATTCTGAAACTCTAAAACTTAACTTAGCTCTGATACCATTACATAAAGGATCAAAGGATATAGATTAAACTTGAACCATATATAAAACTAAACCATATATATTGATTACAAACTGAACAGCGCAGGATTACAAAATATGAGAAGACTTATTTGTAAGACACTCTAAGACTCTAATCCCATTTTGAATTGCCAATATCTCATGAGTCTTCCCTTTTTATAGATAGAGAATAGGAAGATCAACGGATATCACAAAATGGTGCAATCAAAGGCTCAAAATAAAAGATGTGATTACCATGTGGGTTATGGGCCCACTATGCACCACTAGAAGATAAAAGAATTATTGACATGGCTGACAAGATACCACCTTTAGATAGTGGTAAGGTCCACAATAAAGTAAAAGAGGGATAACGTGCCCATAGTCATGATCACGGACAGACCCCATGATTAGTCATCATCAACAAACTCATGGGATCCAGCTGGTGAGTATGGAGAGTTGGGTCTTGAGTCAAATCCATCTTCATCATCAGTATGATCTAGGTATAATGATGACAAAATCTTGAATAGTTATCCTACAGGAGTTGCCAGAAGTAATGCTTCATGGGAAATAGTCATTCTCCGCCATAGTGATGCAATAAGAATAGGTGCCCCAATTTTGGTAGGAATGTTCTGTTGATGATTTTGAACAACATATAGCTCAAACACAACATAAAATGTAATTCTTAAAGCAATAAAAATATTTTTTAGTTGAGTTGGATGTATTTGCACCTCAGGACTATGTGATGGAAGAGTAGGTAGAATATAGTCAAGAAATTCATAAAGATAATCAAGAATTTCTCTTGACTCCCAAAAATTTGCAAGGGTAGGATTAAAAGAAGGCCAGAAAGTAGACCATTGAAAATGAAACTTAGTTCCCTGCTGATAGGGAAATCTTTTGAGAAGATTATCTTTTCTTTTTAATTCAGGGTGTTCTCTATTAGAGTATAACAGGATGGTATGACAAGAATTTTTTTGATTGACTTCTGCAAAATGGTTAGTCTAGGCAATATTATTTACATTCAACGTATCCTGAGCTTCATAAGATTGAGTTTTCAATAGCATCAATTCATTTATAAATGATTAGTAACAGATTGTCGTGTTCTCCATAGATGCTCATGAAATTCATCCCAAATTTTTGTTGTGACTATCATCATAAAATGCTCTGGTGTATGATATTCCCTAGTCATGAAATTAGCTAAACAAATCATTTTGCCTTCATTATGTTCCATAGAGAAGTCAAAATCTGATTGATATGTGGCCCACCTGATGAGTTGACTTACTAAGCCTTTTTTCAAATTATCTACAAAATTTAAGATACTCGTGAAGTTTTTTAAGTCAAATCATACAATAAATTTTTCAGATCTTACAAAAAACATAAAAGATTGAATAGCTTTAATCATTGCTAAAATATCTTTGTGAGTAGAGTGATAATTAATTTGAGCATTCTTAAAATTACTAGATGTAAATCTACAAGGCTTTTCACTGCCATCAGACAATCTTTCTTTTAAAACTGCTCCCAAATATAATTCTGAGGTGTCTATTTCAATAATTTTTTCACCAGAACCTGGAAGTTGGAGAAGAGCAAGATGAGCACATCTTACCTTAATTATTTTTACTACTTCTATCATTTGTTCATTCCATTCAGGAGGCCTATTGGATAGCCTTTTATTTAAAAGAATTTTTTCCTATGCAACATTGTAATAATGAACATCTATATAATTTACACAGCCTAAAAATCTTTGAGGCATCTTTTTCTCATTAATTATGTCAGGGAAATTCTAGATATTTTCTAAAACATGCTGTTGAATGCTAACTTCACCTAATTTAATGATGACTCTAAGAAATTCAATTTTAGTCTGAAAAGTAACCATTTTCTTGGCGGACAAAACTAAACCATTATCAATCACTACTTTATAGAACAATTCCAAATGTTCTATATGCTCTTTAGGAGATCTACTGAAAACCAGAATGTCATCAATATAGACAATAATAAAATTACCAAATTTACCAAAAATTTGGTTCATCATTTCTTGCAATATGCTAGGTGTAGTTTTAAGACCAAATGGAAGTACGTTCCATTCATATTGACCAAAAGGAGTGATGAAGGCTATCTTATACCTGTCAAAATCTGCAACCTAGATTTGCCAAAAACCAAATTTGAAGTCAAATTTGCTATAAATTTTGCTACTAGTGATTCTTTGAAAAATTTCATCCTTTGAAGGGATTGGATGCTGGACAGAAACAACATGCTTATTCAAAGGAATATAATTAATAACTAGCTTCTTTTTTCCTCTTATCTGCTCACTTCTTTTGTTCACATAAAAAGCTTCACATGCCCATTGGCTATGAGAATCTCCGATCAATCCTTGTTCCTTAAGCTGTTTGATTTCTTGAAAGCATTCTTCACGAAGAGATGGTGACATCCCTGAGTGATGAGCTTTGAACTGTGGCTCTTTTTGAACTCCATTTTTATCAGAGATCAATTTTAGATCTATATGGCACACATGGATTTTTCTATGTTGGAAAGCTAAAGGATTTTTAGAGCAGCAATTTTGCACGATCTTTGCAAGCACAGGTTCTACTTGTGCTTGACAGAAATAATCTTTTGAGTTAACCATTGCAAGTTGATTGGCTTTCATTTGGCCTTTAGTGGAATTTTGCATTCATATGTACTCTTTTTGTATAAAGAGTAATTTTGAGGAAGGATAATCTCATGAGGTTGAATGGTAATAGAGTAAAAGCTAGAGAGATTATGGGATCCAAGCATAATGTCAAACATGGGCATTTCATGATGGACAACCTTGAATTCATAAACAGTATCTCCTAGCAGAATAGGAATTTTGGCAGACCATTCAGAGATAACTATTTTACTATTAAAGTTTAGTTTATAGAAAGCGGTTTCCCATTTATCAGAAGGGATAGAATGATATCTAGCTAGCGACATATTAGCACTAGTATCTAATAAAACATCTAGATTATAAGCTTTAAAGCCTGGCCACCTAATACTGAGTTCACTAATAGGGTTATTGGTAACATGAACTGAAACTTGATGAATATTATTAGATTCATCAACAACCATACCTGTGGGGTAGCTATCAGCTAATTGTTCTAACTCTTCTTCAAAGAGTTGCTTTTTTTCTTCATCCCGAGCTTCTTCTTTCATCAAATGTTGAAGTTCATCTTGTGCCTTAACCAAGAACTTTTGAAGTAATATAATGCATTTAGAATGCCATTGCCTCCTTTCATGATTCTTAGAGGCATATGAATGTGCTACTTGTAGATCAGGAACTGCTGAAGAACTAGATGCTAGTTTTGTCATCTTATGACCTGTAAACTATTTTTGCTAGAACTTCTTTCTATTGCTTTTTGCTGAGATTAATGTAATACATATCTTTCTTTTGTTTCAGCAATTTGTTACTACAAATATTTATTTTTAGAAATAAGATAAGCAGGAGTACTTAAATACTTATCTTTCAAATATTGTAACTGCTGAGACAACATAAAACTGTTAGTAAATTGAGTTCTCAGCATATTTATTTGAAAACCAATTTTTGAATCATAATCTGATGATTTAGGGTCTGAACTGATTTCTTCCTTATTCATATTTATCTGATTTATTTTTTATTTTAGATCTGAATTCTCATCCCATGGTATATCAGATTCATACTGAGGTTCTAAATCAGAAATCAAAACATATTCTTCTTCATCTATGCCATGGCTTTGCAAAAAAATAATCTTTTTGTAATTTTCTTTTTCTGAGGACATTTGTTGGCATAGTGATTACCTTGACAGAGAAAGCATTTGATAGGGGCTTTCTGAAATCCATTCTTTCTTTTTCTGAATATTTTCTTTTGTTTAAAGGATTTTCTTTTAAACTTTCTAGGATTATACCTCTAAAACATTTGAGGGCTTGAAGAACATTTGAAGTCTTTTGTAAGTCTTTTCTTTTTCTTCCATTTCTCTTGACTTTTTCTGTACTGCTTTGCATTTGTACAACCAAACTGGTCATAGAAGGGCTTACAAAAATTAACACCTATTTTCTTATGAAAAAGCATAGTATCTTTGTAGGCTTTTATTTTAGCACATAATTTCTCATTTATAGCTCTAATGTTTTGATTGATGCACCTAAAAGACATTGTAGAAATTTCAAAACGCATAATAGATTTGTATTTATCAGCAAAATACTTTCTATATATCTTATCTTGAATGCTGGATTAAACATTTTGCCTATAGCATATAACATGTTCTCCATATAACACATATATTCCTCTAATCTAGTCATATCACATAGCTGGGCTCTTAAGAACTTAGCCTTACTGGCTTCTTTTTCATTATCTAAGATACCAACAAACTCAGAATAAACTGCTTCACACAAAGTAACTATTGGTTGATTATGACGGTGGATTTCATCCTGAAACTGCTGACCACAACCATCCCACCAGTCTTTAATAATTCCTATAAAACCATTGGATACTTGTTGTGAGACATTAATAGGGTCCTTTTTTAGGTGAAATGTTTGTACATTTTCCCAAGCAAGCATAACATGAATCATTTCTTTTCTTTTTGCTAGAGCTTCACAATTAAATATCCAAAAGAAGGGTTGGAAATTCAATGTTCATATTTTAGTATCTAGAGGGGGTTTTGTATTTGAAGTTTCTCCTTCTTCAAAATAACTAAACATTCCTGCTCCTTCTATCTTAGCCATACCAACATGATAGATTTTATCAGCAATATTGTCTTCTACTTTCTTTTGTGCTTTAGTCCTAATTATGTTTCTTTGGGTTTTTTGCTACATTTACCCAACCAAGAGAATCAGTAGGAGCTGAAATTGTCAGGCTTTCTACGGTAATATTAACTAATATTTTTTGTAAAATATCAGGTAATAGTGTAGTATTATGTTGCTGATTAATAATTTCTCGAGTGAGACTATCAAGGCTAGCAGATGTTTCTGATGCAGAAATATTAACTTTGTCTTCTATGGAAGATATTTCAGATTTTATATCTTCTTGTCCTTGAGACATATTACTCACAATCTAGATTATAGAATTAAGCTTCTGATTATGTTGTTGTTTAATACTACTAGATTCCTGATCAATTTTAGAAACAACAGATATTGTATCAGTAGTCTATTTTAAGTCCAGAGTTCTTAAAGCTTGAGTAATTTATCCTTTTTGGTATAATTCTATGCTTCTGAGCATAGAGGATACTTGATCTAAACTGTACTGGATATTAGCAATCTTAGTATTTAGACACTTATTTGCTACGTTATTCCAATTTAACAGTTTAGCTTCTGTACACTGTTCTAAACCTTTATCAACTGTCCTGACATAATACATCTATGCTCTAGTTTTTCCATAAGGATAATACTGATTAAAGTCTACTACTTTGGAAAATCCTCTCTCAGTATAGGATTCATCTCCTAAAGGATTTTTCCAAATATGACCATCATCTAACTAAGAAGTTCCTTCCATGTGAACTATCTTTTTCTGAGATAAAAGTTGTCTATTTCTTTCAAATAGCTTTTCAATACCTTTATCTTTTTGGATGGTATGGATCACATAATGACTTGGCTTACTAAGGATGTTTTTACAGTCAAGACAATAGTAAGAGTCAAATTGTGGATCATGAATCTTTTTGATAAGCAGACATGGAGCAGGGAGAGAAATAGATGATGAAGTATCCATATGGTTGTCAAACATAAGGATAGACTTATCAGGTAGATCATTAACTGAAGTAGTCATGGATAAGGATTTTCATGGTTGTTGGATAAAGTTAGTATCAACTATCCATTTTCTAGGAAACTTAAGCTCAGACCATGAAATTGCTTCAGCAGGGAGGATCTGACTATTAGGGGTTGCATGACTCACCACGCTTTTGCCATGTACAGGTGTATGCTTAACAACTGGGTATAGTGTATTAGTTAAGCAATACATGATATTTTACTATATCACAAGAGGACAAGATCCTGGTAACATATGCAGACTAGAAGTCTGAAGAAATAACTTAAAAATTTTATTAAAATTTGTTTCCTGGTGGATAGAAACAGGGTAGTTGGGATATGCAGTAGTATATATAGGACCATTATGCAAACCAGTTTGAACTACATATTGTAAATAAGTAGAAAAGGACATATGACAATTGTCTAAGAGACAAGCCAAAAGACTAACATTTACACCTTTTTGAAATGAAGGATGAATACCAAGAGAGATAGTACCTATATGCAAAAATTTATATTTTTGCTGAGTACATAACTGGACAATAGTCTTGTCATCAAAGATTTGCAAGTAATATTTATCTTGATCATCAGTTTTAACTTGTAAAATATTTTTAGAGATCTTGATATTAGTTTTAGCGACAAGATGAAAAGGAGATAATTTATCATAAACATCAGTTGGTTTAAGACTAGGAAGAGTCCATCCAGGGTAAGGATTAGATTCTCCTATTTCTACTATAGTATCATTGACAGAGGATTGAGATATTTTAGAAAGAGTGCAAACATCAAAGGTACCTATAGTAATATCTATAACCTAATCAAGAGATTCCATTGCATCTGCTTAGCTTCGGTACTTAAATCGGATCCACAACACGCCTTCCCCAGCTTTAAAGGACCTCACCACTTCCCTATTTTCAAGAGAAACTGAACGCGATACTAGATCAAGTCTAACATAATATCTCTAGATAACAAAAATATAGGCAAAATTTTGAAACTCTAAAACTTAACTTAGCTCTGATACCATTACACAAAGCATCGAAGGATATAGATTAAAATTGAACCATATATAAAACTAAAACATATATATTGATTGCAAACTGAAGAGCACAGGATTACAAAATATCAGAAGACTTATTTCTAAGACACTTTAACACTCTAAGCCCATTTCAAATTGGTGATATCTCATGAGTCTTCCCTTTTTATAGACAGAGAATAGGAAGATCAATGGATATCACAAAGCGGTGCAATTGAAGGCTCAAACTAAAAGATGTGATTACCATGTGGGTTATGGGCCCACTACGCACCGCCAGAGGATAAAAGACTTATCGACATGGCCGACAAGATATCGACTTTCGATAGCGGTAAGGTCCACAATAAAGTAAAAGAAGGATAACATGCCCATAGTCACGATCATGGACAGACCCCGTGATTAGTCATCATCAACAAACTCATGGGATCCAGTTGGTGAGTATGGAGAGTTGGGTCCCGAGTCAAATCCATCTTCATGATCAGTATGATCTAGGTATAATGATGAAGGAATCCTGAATCATTGTCTTGCAGGAGTTGCTGGAAATAATGCTTCATGAGAAATAGTCAATTTCCACCATAGTGTTGCAATAGGAATAGCTGCCCCAATTCTGGCATGAATGTTCTGTTGATGATTTTGAACATGTAGCTCAAACTCAACATCAAATGGAATTCTTAAAGCAATAAAAATATTCTTTAATTGAGTTGGATGTATCTGCAACTTAGGACTATGTGATGGAAGAGTAGGCAGAATATAGTCAAGAAATTTATAAAGATAATCAGGAATTTCTCCTGACTCCCAAAAATTTTCAAGGGCAGGATTAAAAGATGGCCAGAAAGTAGACCATTGAAAATGAAACTTAGTTCCCTACCGATAGGGCAATCTTTTGAGAAGATTATCTTTTCCTGTTAATTCAGGGTGTTCTCTATTAGAGTATAATAGGATGTCATGATAAGAATTTCTTTGAATGACTTTTGCAAAATGGTTAGTCCAGGCAAGATTATATACATTCAAAGTATCCTGAGCTTCATATAATTGAGTTTTCAATAGCATCAGTTCATTTCTAAATTGATTAGTAACAGATGGCTGAGTTCTCCATAGATGCTCATGAAATTCATCCCGAATTTCTATTGTGACTATCATCATAGAATACTCTAGTGTCTGATATTCCCTGGTCATGAAATCAGCTAAACAATTCTTTTTACCTTCAATATGTTCCATAGAGAAGTCAAAATCTGATAGATATGTAGCCAACCTGATGAGTTGACTTACTGAGCCTTTTTTCAAATTATCTAGAGAATTTAAGATAGTCATGAATTTTTTTAAGTTATATCATAGAATAAATTTTTTAGATCTAAAAAAAAACATAAAAGCTTGAATAACTTTAATCATTGCTAAAATCTCTTTGTGAGTAGAGTGATAATTAATTTAAGATTTCTTAAAATTGCCAGATGCAAATCTGCAATGCTTTTCACTGCCATCAGACAATCTTTCTTTTAACACTACTCCCCAATATAATTCTGAGGTGTCTTTTTCAATAATTTTTTCACCAGAACCTGGAAGTTGGAGAGGAGCAAGATGAACACATCTTACCTTAATTCTTTTTACTGCTTCTATCATTTATTCATTCCATTCAGGAGCCCTCTTGGATAGCCTTTTATTTAAAAGATTTTTTTCCTGTGCAACATTGTAATAATGACCAGCTATATAATTTACATAGCCTAAAAATATTTGAAGCATCTTTTTCTCAGTAATTATGTCAGGAAAATTTTGGATATTTTCTAAAACATGCTGCTGAATGCTAACTTCACTTGATTTAATAATGACTCCAAGAAATTCAATTTCAGTCTGAAAAGTAACCATTTTCTTGGCAGACAAAACTAAACCATTATCAAACACTACTTTATAGAACAATTCCAAATGTTCTATATTAGGAGATCTACTGAAAACCAGAATGCCATCAATATAGACAATAATAAAATTACCAAATTTACCAAAAATTTGGTTCATCATTTCTTGAAATATGTTAGGAGCAGTTTTAAGACCAAATGGAAGTATGTTCCATTCATATTGACCAAAAGGAGTGATGAAGGCTACCTTATACCTGTTAGAATCTGCAACCTGGATTTGTCAAAAACTAGATTTGAGGTCAAGTTTGCTATAAATTTTGCTACTAATGATTCTTTGCAAAATTTCATCCTTTGAAGGGATTAGATGTTGGATAGAAACAACATGCTTATTCAAAGGAATATAATTAATAAGTAGCCTCATTTTTCCTCTTATCTACTCACTTATTTTGTTCACATAAAAATCTTCACATGCCCATGGGCTGTGAGAATCTCTGATCAATCCTTGTTCCTTAAGCTTTTTGATTTATTGAAAACATTCTTCATGAAGAGATGGTGACATCCCTGAGTGATGAGCTTTGAACTGTGGGTCTTTTTGAACTCCATTTTTATCAGTGATCAATTTTAGATCTATATGACACACATGGATTTTTCTATGTTGGAAAGCTAAAGGATTTTTAGAGCAGCAATTTTCCACGATCTTTGCAAGCACAGGTTCTACTTGAGCTTGACAAAAATTAATCTTTTGAGTTAACCATTGCAAGTTGATTGGCTTTCCTTTGGCTTTTAGTGGAATTTTGCATTCATATGTACTATTTTTTGTATAAAGAGTATTTTTGAGCAAGGATAATCTCATGAGGTTGAATGGTACTAGGGTAAAAGCTAGAGAGATTATCAGATCCAAGCATAATGTCAAACATGGGCATTTCATGATGGGCAACCTTGAATTCATAGATAGTATCTCCTAGTAGAATAGGAATTTTGGTAGACCATTCAGAGATAACTATTATAGTATTAAAGGTTAGGTTATAGAAAGCAGGCTCCCATTTATCAGAAGGGATCGAATGATATCTGGCTAGCGACATATCAGCACCAGTATCTAATAAAAAATTTAGATTATAAGCTTTAAAGCCTGGCCACTTAATATTGAGCTCACAAATAGGGTTATTGGTAAGATAAACTGAAACTTGATGAATATTATTAGATTCATCAACAACCATACTTGTGGGGTAGCTATCAGCTAATTGTGCTAACTCTTCTTCAAAGAGTTGTTATTTTTCTTCATCCTCAGCTTCTTCTTTCATCAACTGTTGAAGTTCATCTTGTGCCTTAACCAAGAACTTTTGAAGTAATATAATGCATTTAGAATGCCATTATATCCTTTCATGATTCTCAGGGGCATATGAATGTGTTGCTCGTAGATCAAGAATTGCTGAGGAACTAGACACTAGTTCTATCATCTTATGACCTGTAAATTGTTTTGCCAGAACTTCTTTCTATTGATTTTGCTGAAATAAATGTAATACATATCTTTCTTCTCTTTCAGCAATTTGTTTCTACAAATATTTCTTTTCAGAATTTAGATAAGTAGGAGTACTTAAATACTTATCTTTCAAATATTGTAACTGCTGAGACAATGTAAAACTGTTAGCAAATTGAGTTCTCAGCATATTTATTTGAAAACCAATTTCTGAATCATAATCTAATGATTCAGAGTCTAAACTGATTTCTTCCTTATTCATATTTATCTGATTTATTTTTGATTCTAGATCTGAATTATCATCCCATGGTATATCAGATTCATACTGAGGTTCTAGATCAAAAATCAAAACATATTCTTCTTCATCTATGCCATGGCTTTGCAAAAATTTAATCTTTTTGGAATTTTCTTTTTTTTAGGACATTTGCTGGCATAGGGATTACCTTGAGAGAGAAAGCATTTGACAGGGGCTTTCTGAAATCCATTCTTTCTTTTTCTAAATATTTTCTTTTGTTTAAAGGATTTTCCTTTAAAAATTTTGGGATTATACTTCTGAAACCTTTTAGGGCTTGAAGAACATTTGCAGTCTTTTGTAAGTCTTTTCTTTTTCTTTCATTTCTCTTGACTTTTTCTATACTACTTTGCATCTATACAACCAAACTGGTCATTTAAGGATTTACAAAACTTAACACCTATTTTCTTATGAAAAAGCATAGTATCTTTGTAGGCTTTTCTTTCAGCACATAATTTCTCATTTATAGCTCTAATGTTTTGATTGATGCACCCAAAAGACATTTTAGAAATGTCAGAACCCATAACAGATTTGTATTTATCAGCATAATACTGTGGGAAAGATTCTATATATCTTATCTTGAATGTTGGATTAAACATTTCGCCTACAGCATATAATAGGTTCTCCATATAACAGTTATATTCCTCTAATCTAGTCATATCACATAGCTGGGCTCTTAAGAACTTAGCCTTACTGTCTTCTTTTTCATTATCTATGATACCAACAAACTTAGAATAAACTAATTTACACAAAGCAACTATTGGTTGATTCTGACAGAGGATTTTATCCTGAAACTACTGACCACAACCATCCCACCAGTCTTTAATAATTCCTATAAAACCATTGGATACTTGTTGTGAGACATTAATAGGGTCCTTTTTCAGGCTAAATATTTGTACATTTGCCCAAGCAAGCATAGCATGAATCATTTCTTTTCTTTTTGCTGGAGCTTCACAATTAAATTTCCAAAAGAAGGATTGGAAATTCAATGTTCTTATTTGAGTATCTAGAGGGGGTTTTGTATTTGAAGATTCTCCTTCTTCAAAATAACTAAACATTTTTACTTCTATCTTAGCCATGCCAACATGATAGATTTTATCAACAATATTTTCTTCTTCTACTTTCTTTTGTGCTTTAGTCCTGATTATGTTTCTTTGGGTTTTTGCTACATTTACCCAACCAAGAGAATCAGTAGGAGTTGAAATTGTCAGGCTTTCTAAGGTATTATTAATTGATATTTTTTTGTAAAATATTAGGTAATAGTGTAGTATTATGTTGTTGATTAATAATTTCTCGAGTGAGACTATCAGGGCTAGTAGATGTTTTTGATGCAAAAATATTAACTTTGTCTTCTATGGAAGATATTTCAGATCTTATATCTTCTTGTCCTTGAGACATATTACTCACAATCTAGATTACAGAATCAAGCTTTTAATTATGTTGTTGTTTAATACTACTAGATTCTTGATCAATTTTAGAAACAAAAGATACTGTATTAGTAGTCTGTTTTATATCCAAAGTTCTTAAAGCTTGAGTAATTTCTCCTTTTTGGTATAATTCTATGCTTTTGAGCATAGAGGATACTTGATATAAATTGTACTAGATATTAGAAATCTTAGTTTTTAGACACTTAGTTGCTACGTTATTCCAATTTAACAGTTTAGCTTCTATGAACTATTCTAAACCTTTATCAGTTGTCTTGACATAATACATCTGTGCTCTAGTTTTTCGATCAGGCAAGTACTGATTAAAGTCTGTTGCTTTCAAGAATCCTCTCTTAGTATAGGATTCATCTCTTAAAGGAGTTTTCCAAATATGACCATCATCTAGCTGACAAGTTCCTTCCATGTGAACTATCTTTTTCTGAGATAAAAGTTGTCTGTTACTTTCAAATAGCTTCTCAATACCTTTATCTTTTTTGATAGTATGGATCACAGAATGAATTGGCTTACTAAGGATGTTTTTACAGTCAAGACAATACTAAGAGTCAATTTGTGGATCATGAATCTTTTTGATATGCAGACATGGAGTAGGGAGAGAAATAGATGATGAAGTATCCATAGGGTTGTCAAACCTAATGATAGACTTATCAGGCATATCTTTAACTGAAGTAGCCATGGATAAGGATTTTCATGGTTGTTGGATAAATTCAGTATCAACTATCCATTTTTTGGGAAACTTAAGCTCAAACCATGAAATTGCTTCAAGAGGGAGGATCTAACTATTAAGGGTTGCACGACTCACCACACTTTTTCCATGAGTAGGTGTATGCTTAATAGAAGGGTATAGCGTATTAGTTAAACGATACATGATCTTGTACTGTATAGCAAGAGGAAAAGATCTGGGTAACATATGCAGACCATACGTCTGAAGAAACAACTTAAAATTTTTATTAAAATTTACTTCCTGGTGGATAGCAACAGGGTAGTTGGGATATGCAGTAGTATATATAGGACCATTATGCAAACCAGTTTAAACTGTAGATTGTAAACAAGCAAAAAAGGACATATGACGATTGTCTAAGAGACAAGCCAAAAGACATAGATATATCTATGTACATATATATCTACATAAGTAGATACATATATATACATAATACATAGATATGTATATATATATATATATGTAGATAGATATATATATATATATATATATATATATATATATATACACATATATACATATTTATATATATGTATATGTATGTATGTATATATATATATATATGTATATATGTATATGTATGTATATACATATATATGTGTGTGTGTGTGTGTGTGTCTATATATATATATGTATATATATATGTAGATATATATATATATGTGTGTGTGTGTGTGTGTGTGTGTATGTATACATATGTATATATATGTGTGTATGTTAGTCTTTTGGCTTGTCTCTTAGACAATCCTCATATGTCCTTTTCTACTTGTTTACAATCTGTAGTTCAAACTGGTTTGCATAATGGTCCTATATATACTACTGCATATCCCAACTACCCTGTTGCTATCCACCAAGAAGCAAATTTTAATAAAATTTTTATGTTGTTTCTTTAGACTTCTGGTCTACATATGTTACCAGGATCTTGTCCTCTTGCTATATAATACAAGATCATGTATCACTTAACTAATACACTATACCCTGTTGTAAAGCATACACCTGTGCATGGCAAAAGCGTGGTGAGTCGTGCAACCCCTAATAGTCAGATCCTCCCTGTTGAAGTAATTTCATGGTCTGAGCTTAAGTTTTCCAAAAATTGGATAGTTGATACTGACTTTATCCAACAACCATGAAAATCCTTATCCATGGCTACTTCAGTTAAAGATCTGCCTGATAAGTCTATCCTTAGGTTTGACAACCCTATGCATACTTCATCATCTATTTCTCTCCCTACTCCATGTCTGCATATATAAAAGATTCATGATCCAAAAATTGACTCTTACTATTGTCTTGACTGTAAAAACATCCTTAGTAAGCCAAGTCATTCTATGATCCATACCATCCAAAAAGATAAAGGTATTGAAAAGCAATTTGAAAGAAACAAACAACTTTTATCTCAGAAAAAGATAGTTCACATGGAAGGAACTTCTCAGCTAGATGATGGTCATATTTGGAAAACTCCTTTAGGAGATGAATCCTATACTAAGAGAGGATTCACCAAAGCAGTAGACTTTAATTAGTACTCTCCTGATGGAAAAACCAGAGCACAGATGTATTATGTCAGGACAACTGATAAAGGTTTAGAATAGTCTACAGAAGCTAAACTGTTAAATTTGAATAACGTAGCAACTAATTGTCTGAATACTAAGATTGCTAATATCTAGTATAGTTTAGATCAAGTATCCTCTATGCTCAGAAGCATAGAATTATACCAAAAAGGAGAAATTACTCAAGCTTTAAGAACTCTGGATATAAAATAGACTACTGATACAGTATCTATTGTTTCTAAAATTGATCAGGAATCAGTAGTATTAAATAACAACATAATCAAAAGTTTGATTCTGTAATCTAGATTGTGAGTAATATGTCTCAAGGAAAAGAAGATATAAAATCTGAAATATCTTCCATAGAAGACAAAGTTAATATTTCTGCATCAGAAACATCTGCTAGCCTTGATAGTCTCACTCGAAAAATTGTTAATCAACAACATAATACTACACTATTACTTGATATTTTACAAAAAATATTAGTTAATAATACCTTAGAAAGCCTGATAGTTTTAGCTCCTACTGATTCTCTTGGTTGGGTAAATGTAGCAAAAACCCTAAGAAACATAATCAGGACTAAAGTACAAAAGAAAGTAGAAGAAGAAAACATTGCTAATAAAATCTATCATGTTGGCATGGCTAGGATAGAAGAAGCAGAAATGTTTAGTTATTTTGAAGAAGGAGAATCTTCAAATACAAAACCCCCTCTAGATACTCAAATAAGAACATTGAATTTCCAACCCTTCTTTTGGCAATTTAATTGTGAAGCTCTAGCAAAAAGAAAAGAAATGATTCATGCTATGCTTGCTTGGGAAAATGTACAAATATTTAGCCTGAAAAAGGACCCTATTAATGTCTCACAACAAGTATCCAATGGTTTTATAGGAATTATTAAAGACTAGTGGGATGGTTGTGGTCAACAGTTTCAGGATGAAATCCTCTGTCAGAATCAACCAATAGTTGCTTTGTGTGAAGTAGTTTATTTTGGGTTTGTTGGTATCATAGATAATGAAAAAGAAGCTAGTAAGGCTAAGTTCTTAAGAGCCTAGCTATGTGATATGACTAGATTAGAGGAATATATGTGTTATATGGAGAACTTGCTATATGTTGCAGGTGAAATGTTTAATCCAACATTCAAGATAAGATATATAGAATCTTTCCCATAGTATTATGCTGATAAATACAAATCTGTTATGGGTTCTAACATTTATAAAATGTCTTTTGGGCACATCAATCAAAACATTAGAGCTATAAATGAGAAATTATGTGTTGAAAGAAAAGCCTACAAAGATACTATGCTTTTTCATAAGAAAATAGGTGTTAAGTTTTGTAAATCCTTATATGACCAGTTTGGTTGTACAGATGCAAAGCAGTACAGAAAAAGTCAAGAGAAACGAAAGAAAAAGAAAAGACTTACAAAAGACTGCAAATGTTCTTCAATCCCTCAAAGGTTTCAGAAGTATAATCCCAGAAAGTTTAAAGAAAAATCCTTTAAACAAAAGAAAATATTTAGAAAAAGAAAGAATGGATTTTAGGAAGCCCCTGTCAAATGCTTTCTCTCTCAAGGTAATCACTATGCCAGCAAATGTCCTAAAAAAAAGAAAATTCCAAAAAGATTAAAGTTTTGCAAAGCCATGGCATAGATGAAGAAGAATATGTTTTGATTTCTGATCTAGAACCTCAGTATTAATCTGATATACCATGGGATGTTAATTCAAATCTAGAATCAGAAATAAATCAGATAAATATGAATAAGGAAGAAATTAGTTCAGACTCTGAATCATCAGATTATGATTCAAAAATTGGTTTTCAAATAAATATGCCGAGAACTCAATTTGCTGATAGTTTTACGTTGTCTCAGCAGTTACAATATTTGAAAGATAAGTATTTAAGTACTCCTAATTATCTTTTTTCTAAAAATAAATATTTGTAGCAACAAATTGTTGAAATAGAAGAAAGATATGTATTACATTTATCTCAGCAAAAGCAACAAAATGAAGTTCTAGCAAAACAATTTATAGGTCATAAGATGACAGAACTAGGGCCTAGTTCTTCAGCAGTTCCTGATCTACAAGCATCATATTCATATGCCCTTGAGAATCATGATAGGAGACAATGGCGTTCTAAATGAATTATATTACTTCAAAAGTTTTTGGTTAAGGCACAAGATGAACTTCAATAGCTAATGAAAGAAAAAGCTGAGGATGAAGAAAAACAACAACTCTTTGAAGAAGAGTTAGCACAATTAGCTAATAGCTACCCCACAGGTATGGTTGTTGATGAATCTAATAATATTTATCAAGTTTCAGTTCATCTTACCAATAACCCTGTTTGTGATCTTAGTATTAAGTGGCCAGGCTTTAAAGCTTATAATCTAGATGTTTTATTAGATACTGGTGCTGATATGTCGCTAGCCACATGTCATTCTATCCCTTCTGATAAATGGGAACCCGCTTTCTATAAGCTAACCTTTAATACTAAAATAGTTATCTCTGAATGGTCTGCCAAAATTCCTATTCTTCTAGGAGATATTGTCTATGAATTCAAGGTTGCCCATCATGAAATGCCCATGTTTGACATTATGCTTGGATCTAATAATCTCTCTAGCTTTTACCCTATTACCAATATATATATGTATATATATGTGTATATATATATGTGTATATATATATATGTATATATATATATATACATATATATATATATACATTTATATATATACATATTCATATACATATATACATATACATATACAGGTACATATTATATATATATATATATATATATATACAGATATATATACATATATACATATATATATACATATATATATATATATACATATATATATATACATATATATATATACATACATATATATACATATATATATACATATATATATATACATATATATATATATACATATATATATACATATATATATATATATATACATATATATATATATATATATATATATATATATATATATATATATATATATAAATAGAAATTGAGCAAATGCTTATGTAAAATCTACTAAATGCCTAAAGGCTCATATGTAGGCTTAGGCAATACAATTGGGAACCCCAAGGGCATGTATGTTAAAAATTAAGTTAAATGGTGAATATAACATTTAGAAACAATCCTACAAAGCTTTGTTATTCCAAATCACCTCCCTTTGCTAACTAGATTAAGGTTGGATTTATAGTATTTTGTATCATCTTTAGCATAAGGTTGAAGGGACCATGTTAGGTGTTGAGTTGGTGCTTATTGTAATCATTCTACTGGCTCTACTACCTTGCTTCCATTGAATCATGATTGTCTCATGTGCCTACTTGTTGATGATGTTTGAGTCAAAATGATGTTTATTTTGGTGGCACAAAATGACAAAAAAAAAATCATACCAAGTGATTGCTTCACATCGAAGTGTCTATTGTATTGGCACTGATACTATACTTAGATAGATTTGGGGCCCAACATATAATAAAAATAATGATAAGATAATTAGATAAGTGAACAAATCCTACAAGGTTTAGCTCACATTAGGTTCATGTGAGTGTATGTAATCAAAAATGTATCATGTATATAAATCAATCCTAGCTCAAAAAACATAGAGCATACCTATACTTCCGATTGGGAATACATTTATTAAGAAAGATCATGACCAATATGGGGATCGAATATACCCAATTAGGGGATAATTTATCACAATACACCATTATAAGGAGGTTTTTGAAGCCTCCAGTCTAACATAATCATGTAATAACCCTAAATGGCTTCTAAGTTTTGATATTACACCTATTTCAATAACAACAAAAGTAAATCTAATCTAGTACTCACCAAAGATAATAGAACAACATGAGGAGTTAGTAAACAATAAAAACATGTATAAGATAATCATAATTTATCTAATTATGAATAAGAATTTAATATATGGAATACAAAAAGTAATATTATTCAAAGCCAATACATATCTTATTTCTATCTACTAAAGAGAGGAGAAAATATAGAGAATACTAACCTGAATGTGATACCATCAAGAATTAATCTATACCTTGGACAATTGGGATTCACAATAGGTTTTTATGGTTTGTAAGAATCACTAAGAAATGCTAAATAATCCAAGACTTATCCATAAGACTAAATTCTCCAAATAGAAACCCTAAACTATGACTCCTCAAGTAGAATGGTGGAAGAGTATATTGTAAAGAAGTGAGAACAAATAATAACTCTTGATTTCATATTGAAATAAAGATGAAATGATCTTGTATATATAGGTGGATCTTTCCCTAAACCATTTTGAATATGTTGATCAATAGGGTCACCTAGTGGACCCTATATTATTGACTAGGTCCTAAGCTAGGTTAGCCAAACGCTAACCTAATTCCTAATTGAAAATATTTTGAAATTGTATAGAGTTAACCAAGTCAACCCAATATATTTAACTAGAAAAAAGGGATAAATGTGTGGAAAATATATATGGAAAGAGGAAAAATACAAGAGGAATGTGGAAAGGAGGAGTAATAACTTAAGGAATGGCTTTAATAGCTGATTAGATTGGTAATTATTGAATTTATAAGTCACCCCCTATTTGATGCAAGGATTACAAAGGCTTACACAAAGATAATGCACCTATAATGACCTAAGTATTTCAAGTCAAAGGTGCTTCATGTCTATGCTTAAGCCTAAGATAGATTCACAAGTTTGCATAGGAGTAAAATGATGGTTCATACTCACTAAATCTTCTTGATGCAGACTTGTCTTTAGAATTTTATGGAGGTATTTCAAATGGCACACATGTTTAAGGATGAAAGACCCTCAATTTCTAAAAGGCCAAATCAGAGGAAACAAATGAGGAGTAGTTACAAGTCACAAAAAAGGCATCAAAGGCCTTTAGTTTTCATGTGCAATATTATTCAAGGACCTCCTTATGCTTATCCAATGCATTTTTATGCTAATTTATAGGATCCTACATCTACAATATTCTATTTTGAAAGATGATACCTTCATTTTCCCATTACCACATGGTGTCTTGGTAATCATCCTACACAAATAAATTCTTACTTGCCCGAGATAAGTGCCATTTTTTTGCATGTCACATCTACACTACTTTTACCTAAAAATACAAGAGATGCCTTCAAAATCCCACCAAGCCAACACATGTTATCTTTGTACCATGTCTGAGACTGAGCAGGAAGTGCCATGTGTTGAGTAGCTACTAAAGATAATGAAGATTATTGGAGGTGGTTGAGAAAAGCTTAAGGTATTGTCAGAATAATTAAATGCAGAAGTGACTATCAGACTTTGGGACTTGAGTGCACATCACTCTCTAACTTTATTTGGGATATATTTCATTCCCTAACACACATGGATCCATAAGTGATCTTACCATTGACCCTAGATCTAATCACCAATAAGACTTCAAAAAACATGGTCATAGTGCCACACAAAATTAAATATTACATTTGCTACCCCCAAGTGACATATTAATTGTAAAACTAACTTAATCTACAATAAAATATAATTCTTTCACTATAAATGGGTTGACACATTTTAAAAACCTTATGTTTCTAAAATTTTCCCTCCACAAACACTTGAATTGGCTAAAATTTGTAAACTAATGAGAATTAAGTTCACCTATTTATGTTATTTTGATGATCTATGTGATGTTTGTGGTTATTTATCTTTGACTTTAGGTAATGTTTATTCCTCTCTTTGTCATCCTTTCCCTACACCTCCCCATAAAAATTGAATCTCACTTATAGGTGATATCTTGTGTGCATTCATTTTTGTTTTAACGTTGTCTAATGACCATTTTTCATCCCTCTTAGTTTCAATATGTATTCCCATACCTCTATGTGAAACACTTATGCATTTACTATGACTTGGTGGAAACTATGTGATATTGTCTTATTCTCAAAGGTTTGCATTGTGTTTATGATAATAGGATTGTTCTTTCTATTATGGGTGCATCACCTTTTAATTTTAGCCTTATTACCTTTTCCCTTCCTTTTCCTCTCAAATATCCTAGGTTTGCAGTAGTGCTATTTTACCTTTCTATTCATTAGGCCTACATGTTAGTCTTAAACTAGGTGCACTTAAAATAGAAGGAATCCAACCTACTTCATAGGTTCATCCCAAGGAGCATAAGGATCTCATGCCATAGGGATGTTCCCATCATTTCAATGATATAATTGATGCTTATGTGCATAGCTATGTGATTATACTTCCATACACAACATGTTAGACTCTTTATCCCCATGTTAAGAGCTTCATACTCAGTGCCCCATCACCAAGCTTCCCTATGTCACAAAGCATATATAGGTGAACATTTAAAATGAAAATAATTTATGGAATTCTCTATGGGACTAAGTTGAATAAAATCTAAGGAATTAGTGCTACCCTTGGCTATCAAGTGTTAGAAATACTTTGAATATCACCTAATGAATTTGAATGTCTAAATTTATTGGTTTAATTAGACCAAAAACTTAAAGATATGTCTTTCCACTTTGTATTCCATTAAAATGATGCATTCATACCTCCCCATTTATCATATTGAGCTCAGGAAAACACTTATGACTTTTCCCTAGTTCATCCCCTCTAGTAACCTACTTATACTTCTAATCAGCCCTACATAAACTACCTCACTCCTTATCAACATCACTATGCTCCTAATGAACCTGAAAAGAGCATACATGATATATACCTTGATTTATAGACATAGTTTAATGAGATTGAAAGAGATCAAAGGTATGGTAGACAACAAGAAGATCTTACTCATCAAGCTTACACATGCTAGCTAGAGATGATAGAGCAATATAGAGTAGAAGAGGAATGATTGGCCAAGCAAATATTATATAAGGAAGAGTAGATGCATCAATTACTTATGAATATGCATAAAATTGAATCATAATTAACTTAATCCACTCCTTCCTTTCCTAGATTCAATTAGACTTCCCCTTTACTTAGAATCCAACCTATGGGGTAAAAAAAATTGTGCCCAAAATTTCTAGCTTTAAGCAAGGTAAGCCTCCTACACCTTCAAGCAATCCTCCTGGTTTTAAAGTACCAAACTTTATATGCCCCTTCCTATATGAGATCCACTACCCACACCAATTTAATAACATATCCTTCCTTAGGATCCTCAAGCATAGTCATGGCAACCTTCTTAGACTATGCATCACAATTTCATAGTGCCCAACCTTGTAGAATGTGTTTATTCCATACCAGTTGAAACCTCTTTCCCTCCCACTACCTCCCTATTTAAAGGACTAGTTGTATAAAAGGAAAATAAAGACCATTTGGATGAAGAAGATGATACTTCAAGTGAGTATGATGAGGAAATCATCATTGGAAGCCCTCTCTACACCATAAAGTTAAAATTCTCAAAGATATTGTGGAAGAAGATGGAAAAAATTAGCCTACATAGTAGGGTAGTGTGAAAGATTAAGATGATGAGGAACTCCCTTGGATAGATGAACTTACAATTAATATGGAAGAAGATGAATTCAGTCATAAAGCTATAATGAACCCTCTTATGTAGAAAATCAAAGAGCATCTGAAGGAATACTTCAGGAGTGAACAAAGACATAAATGGAAATGCATGTTTTAGAAGGATCCCCCTAATCAGTTTTAAAATAGCTTTAAGGTACCAACAGGTAATGAGGAGATGTAGGATTTGCTCAAAATCTTGTGCATAGGCTATGCTCCTCTATAAGTAGACTATGATCTGCCCAAGATCGAAGACTACACCTTTATTAAAAAGGTTAGGGGAAAGAGGGAGACATCCCATTAGGTCAACCTTCTTAAGAGTTGAAAATTAATCTATTTGACATACTTAATGATGGTTATATAATCTTTAATGAACTTACATATGATTTCATGCCCCTTAAATACATCACAGATGGGATTTAGCCTCAACATCTTAGTAAACAATTAAAAGATGAGAGGGAGGTTATAGTAGCAAATGGACTTTAGGTCCATTATCCTAAGTGCCTTATAGTGGAGTTTGTAGAAGATATAATTGGTTTTCAAGGATAAACCAATAAGTTCATGAGTTTCCTGAGCATCATTCACAAGCCTCTTGAGCTCTAAAAGAGTCAGCTTGATAGAAAAGAGTAGTTAGGAACTAAGAGATCTAAGAATAATTGGTTTGACATCAAAGACATCAGCTAGTCAAGGGAAAGACTTATATGCAACATGGTGGAGTCATTCATCAAAATAGATCTTGGTCAAATAGATTCACTTGAGTGTTTTTCATAAGTAATTAGAGCATGCCTCCTTCATAGCAAATAGAATCCACCTCACCTCCCTCTATCACATGCCAAAAATAGGGAGGTACACAATACAAAGGACCTAAGAGGTTTTTACATTGACTGAGGAGGGTAAAGGCCCATGTTTATAGTTTATATATAATAAGTTATACTAGCATTCATTGTATTTCCCTAGGTGCCTATGTACACATTATATAGTCTTAGTTTAGATTTGATTTCCTATAAGTGCATTTTGCACATTCATCATGTGTTATTTTCCCTTTTATTTTGTTGAGGGCAAGACTCAATTTAGTCTATTTAGGCATATCACAAGTAGGTTTTATCTTTAATGACTATATTCTCAATGGATTACTTCAAAGTCTACTAAAATCCTACTTAATAGGAAAGTGACTCATAGAGGTCACCAAATGTGTTGACTTCTAAATCACCTCCTAGTCAGAGAAAGGCTTCCCAAGGCTTATAAAAAGATAGTGCACCTACAATGACCCAAGTGCTTTGAGCAAAAGTTTGACATGTTCTTCCCATCTACACTTAAGCTAGAGATAGAGGCATAGGTCTACATAGGAGTAAGATGATGGTTAACACTAACTAAAGGTTCTATATGCATACTTGAATGCAATATATTTGTGCTGTGTAGGTCAAAATGTGTACATGTTTAAGGATGTAAGACCAATGAGTTCTAAAAGGACAAAGTAGAGGAAATGCATGAGGAGTAGTTACAAGTGGCAAACAACATGCCAAAGACCTTTAGCTTTCATGTGAAATATTATTTAGGGACCTCCCTATTCCTATCCAATGTAGTTTCATGCTTGTATGTAGGATTTTGAATCCATGCCCTTCCATTGTGTAGGATCTAACCTTCCTTTCATCATTGCCACATGGTGGTCTGGTGCTCATCCTACAAAAATAAATTCTTAGTTTCCTAGGACAAGATCTAGTCTTCCATGTGTCATGTCCATACTAATTCTACTTAAAAATCCAAAATATTGATTTAAGAGCTTTATAATGTGATATGTGTCCTTACAGTGACATGCCTAAGACCAATCAAGAAGTTTCACATGCTAAGTAACTACTAGAGATAATGAAGCTTATTAGAGGTGATTGAGAAAATATTGAGGCACTGTCAGAATAATTAAATGTATAATTAGATATCAAACTTTAGGACTTAAGTGTGCATCACTCTCTAACTTTATTAGGGAGATTTTTAATTCCATAATACATGTGGATCTAGAGGTGATATTATCATCGACCCTAGATCTAATAACTACGTAGACTTTAAAAATCATGGCCAAAACACTGAAAAGGATTAAATGTTGTTTCCACAACCCCTAAGTGGGACATTAATTGTAAAACCAACTTAATCTACTATAAAATCTTGGTTCTTTCACTATAAAAGGGTCAACACATTTTATCAACCTTATGCTACTGAAATTTCACCTCCATAAGTACTTGTATTTGTTAAACTTTGTAAATTAAAGAGAATTAATTTCACCTCTTTATATTATTCTGATGATTTGTGTGTTATTTGTGTTTGTTGATCTTTGAATTTTGGTAATGTTCTCCCCTCTCTCTCTCTCTCATCCATTCCCTACACCTTCCCATCAAACTTGAAGCTCACTTGTAGGTCATATCATGTATGGCACTCAGGTCTATATTGATGTTTTTTGTGAACCATTTATCATCCCTTTTAATGTTGAGCTAGGTTTCTATGCCTCTATGTGAAACACTTATGCATTTCGAGTGACTTGGTGAAAACTGTGTGGTGTTATCTTATTCTCAAAGGTTTTCACTACATTTATGGTAGTAAGAGTACTCGCTCAATTATGGGTGTATGGCCTTTTAATTTAAACATATCTTATATTATCCTTCCATTTTCCTCTCAAAAATCTTAGGTTTAGATTAGTGGTGTTTTACTTTTCTACTCTTTAAGCCTGCATGCTAGTCATAAACTAGGTGTGCTTAGAATAAAAAGAATCTAGCCTACTATAAAGGCTCATTTTAAGGAGTGCAAGGGTCCCATTCCTTAGGGATGTTCCCATTATTTCAATTAGACAACTGATGCTCATTTACATAGATGCATGATAATACTTTTGTGCCTGACACCTTAGATTCTTGTGTCTTGTGCAAGGCCTTTATTCTCAACACCCTACCACCAAACTTCCCCATGCAGTGGATCATCCATGGATTCACATTTAAAATGATAATAGTAATAATGTTGTAATAAGGGAAAACAATCCTTAAAAGTACCAAAGGTCCACCCACCCCTTTCCCAGTGCATGCCTTAGGGCATGCACTCAAAGAGATTGAGCCTCGTTGGGTTCTTGAAAGATGTAAAGTGTTAGTATTTGATAAAAGTTGAAAATATTATGTGTATATAAGATTTATATAATGATGGTAGAAATTATTTTTTTACTAAAATGGTAGATTGAATAATGAAACTAATGAAGGTGATAATGGTTCAGGGTGTTACTATATTATAATTTCACATAATTATACTTTCTTTAAGTGACTATATCATTGTATAAATCACAAGTATATAATGTTTATTATTTTTGTAGTATAATGTATGAATCACTGTGGAGTTCCCTACATTACCTGATTTCATTGTGCATATATATCTCAAGCATTGGATTTAATCAAATTGATGTATATGAAGTAATTTATAATTTACATATTATAAAGAAAATTATACTGTGAAGTTGATATATTTAAGGTTTAAAATCAGGTGACTATAAAAGGTTATATATGGTAGGTGCTATGACAGTTCACTATGTTAAAATAGTTCTCTTATTATTGGCTACTACATGAATACTTACAAATGCAATATGTTAGAACAGTTCACTTGTTAGGTTACCATGTGATTTATGTTAACATAATCATAAGTTTGGTATATGACACAATTGATAGTTTGATAGTGGCATATTATCTATGATTCACGAAGTATATCTATATCACTCATTATAATATATCACTATTCACAAACTTATTGTTTTATCTTTGTTCATATATTTCATGCTTGTTTTAAATCCTGATTGACTTCATTTAATGTCACACTATGGTGCATAAAAAACAATGATCGTTCATAAATTATATGATTTTAAGAAAGATAACTAACATCCTATACAAATTATACCATCTTCTAGGGTTTCAGGTAATGTTCATTGCATAATTAAATTAGATCACTAAGATTACAAACATAATGATATTTAAATTATATTATACCACTAAATATATACCCAACATAGTTATATATATATATATATATAGTGACATATACTTATTAAGATATTAGGTATAGCCATTTTATATTTACTAGGTATCTAGAATACTATCAATGGATGTTCAATTCAAGGTAGTGATTTCACATTGTAAATACTATGATTATTTAACATTCTGATTTATACAATTATAATTTAGTGTTATGATTATATTACAATGAGTTTAATATAATACCATTTATATCTAGGACCAAACTATATATATATATATATATATATATATATATATATAATGAATTATAAAATATTATAATTACATATTTATCTAATTATACAATAATCAGATAATATAATTTTCAATCTCAACACTGTAAAATAAGATCAATACATAAATATACATAAAAAAATTTAATGACACCACCTACCTATTGAAACATCTTGCTGTTCCTCCCCTCTGTTTTTTCCATTTCATCATATTTCTTGCTGTTTATCTTCTATGTCCCCTTGAGATGCATCAAACTACTTTATTTTTATTACCCCTCCACCAATGTGACACTTTTCTTTTTAAGGCGGACCTTTTATTTTTTTATTTTCATCGATCTTTTATTCTATCCTTTTTTTAAATGACTTTCTTTTTGTTTTTCATTGTTTGATTCCATTTTTTTAAATTTTTTATGTATTTTTTTTCCTTTTTTATAAATAGACTTTCTAATTTATTTTGTTTCCTTTTTTATGCTTATCCCAATTTGCATATTTTTTACTTTATTAATTCATTAATTATTACAATATAATTTTATTGCTACTAACTTAGCATAAGTAAATTATTTTCAATATAATTAATGTAAGTTAACCACATTTCATCAAAAATGCTACTTTACACATTATTATTCAAACTAAATTAACCAAAACTAAATCATATGAGGTTAATCACACATGAAGAATAAACCAATATAACACACAACTAACCATGCATAACCAATTATCTAAATGCACACAACATAAAAAATGTAATAATGTTAACCATTCAATTATGCATCTAACATGTAATAGCTAATATGGTGTATGCATGGTTCTATCCATTTTATCTATCATCCATCAACAACTCCATCTATGTCACCCTATCCGATGATGCTCTCCCCCCGTCAGGCTCTGAGGGATGAATCTCTCGCACATCCAACTTAAAATAAGTAGGTAGTTGCACTATAACATCATGACATAAATATCATAAAATAATGTTGTAACAAAAAATTAGCATGATCAAAAATTAAATATTATACATTAAAACTAATTCATAACAATGGAATTATTAAATATAAGAAACATATTACTACATCATAAAAACATATGACTTATAGCTTAGCTCATAATAATCAAATCAAATTATGAACTATAAAAAATTCATGGATAACCATGTAAGTTTTCTTAGTGAGAAATTAGGATGTAACATCCTTCCCCTATAAATCAAGTCATCATCTTGGATGAATCGTATTTAAACATATGTTTTGAATTAAAAATATTATTCAATAAATAAATAACATAGTATAAGTATCAAATCAAGTATAAAAACGTGGAAATCACCTATCCCAAATAAAACTATTCTCAGAGTATTAGTCCCATAAGACCCTACATTATGGCATATACCTATTATGTAAATAAAGTTATAGAGTGTCACTTACTCTGAATGGTTTTATCATGAGCACCTCGAGGTCAATAATTGATAAGAAAGCCTATATGTTATAGAACTAACCACTTATAATACCATGAAAGGTCCCACATATCTCAGTGAAAGTTACAATAGCTTCTTGAGTTTAAAATTCACCCAAAAGCATATTGAATCATCATAAAATCCAAAAATAAATGGTCAAGGAGATTTTCACAAAACCTTCCATCACTTCTACACATCTCTCTAACCTAGATAGTGTTTTTCTTATACCAGATAAAAGTGTTTAGGCAACTTGACAAGAATGATGTGTATAAGTTAATACCATCACTACACTATGTAGCTCTTGATAAGAATAACATGTCAATAATGTCACCACTCCATGTATCTCCTCACAAGTATTATAGTGAATAGGAACTAAAAATACTATATTTACAATGTATACAAAATTAAGGAATAAAAATTTCACCATATACATGTATATGGCCATATGACTGAATTTGACAAGTCCATTTCCCAAATCCTAGATTTGAAAAGATCCCTTTGTTAGATCCAAAATCAATAACTATTGAGTTAATTTGAAACTAAATATGATCTACTACCATCTCTTAGTACTCATGTTTCAAATTCCCCACTCATCCTTTAGGTATCTATGACTTGATGATCTCTAAAATGTGTACAAGGTTCAATAAATCACAAATCCATACTAACATAGCGTATAAATCAATGATATATGCTAAATAATTCAAGATGTATCAACATACATCACAATAAAAATCATACAATCATTCTATAATTGTATTAAGTTAACATTAGCCATACATAGAAAGTATCATATTTCATAGTTAAGAGGAAATAATGTTAAACTATAATAACAAACATAGACCAAATATCACATCATACTTAAAAACATATAAAGAAAACAAGTGGTATAATGTCTCCCTACTTGCCCAACTAGTTACACCATAATATAAAATATTATCTCAACCCCTTACACTAATAAGATGTTTAACACATCATATCCATACTTTCTCTAGCAGAAAAATACATACACGTCTCATCAAATAAACATGTTTTTAATGAAGGTAATAATAATACCAATCTAACTATGGGTAAATAATAACATAAAAATTATAATCACCTTATAAATCTTACTCCAAAATAAATATAAATCCAAGGCTCACTATTCTATGTAGTCAAAGTTCATAATTTTTTTGATAAAATAACACTAATAAGTGTGAATCTATAAGGCCACAAGTAGTGAACTAACATCTCAACAACAAAACTCTTAAATTCCCTCACATGGTATGAAGAAAACATCACAATTCAAGTTTTCATAATCACTACACACTTAACCAAATCTATAAATGTAATATCACACCCTATTTCCACAATTGGAAGGAAAAATATTAAACCACATACATGTATCAATCCATTCCATTCCTACATCTTCTCTATCCATAAGACGTAGAAAACACTACCCCATGAACTCTAAGGAATATGATCTAAACAAAATTTTGGAACAAGTTTCCATTTAAGGGAACACTAAATTAACATCATGAAAACATGAATTCACTCAATGGGCTTATATTAATGATGTAAAAGTAAGGTGAGAGAATAACATCTCACCTCTAGGCTAACTATGTGACATGACACCTATTCCCATTCTATATAAATGTATGGGGTACCAAATCATGATCCAACTCCTACACATTAGAGTCCTCAATAAAGACATTTACAATCTACTAGAAGAAAAATCCCACTATACTATATGGTGCCAAAATGCAAGTAATCTTTTAGGATTCCCACTCATATGATTAGTGTGTATAAGACACCAAACTAATGTACAATACATAAGTGGTAATTATCTCATTTTTTAAAAACACTCACAACACATAACACAAATGGAAAAGGTGACTTCATTAACAAGTAATACTGTAATCATTCTAAATATATTCAATCTAAGTGATAAAAAATACTATATTAATCTTTTACTCATAACTCAAGAACTATGCTATGCACTTACCTACCCAAACATATTATACAACCATCACCATTAAGACATTCAATAAACCAACCCTTTGACAACTCTAAGAGGTTAAAATTACTCCTAATAGTACACATTCAATGTTATACACAACATTTCATGAATTTCCATTACCTAAAAAAGTCACTAGTCCATATAGGATAATTTAATAAATATCACAACTCCAATCATGGTGTAACATGATTCTACATTGAGGCACTACAAATCAAAAATACACATCACTTAACCTATAAAATGTTACCTATACTTTTTCATCCTAAGGATTTCATACTCAACGGAATGTTTATGAGGTTCACAATAGTGTTCTTCCTCTTCATGGCCATGATCTTTTTTTTTCAAGATTAAAGTTTGACCTCTGGTTTCACTCATGGCTACAAGAATCTGATTTAACTTTGTTGCTTGCTTAGTAAAAAATTGGTTAGGGTTAAATGGAAGGTTATTATATTTAACATTCAAAATACCTTATCTTGACACTATAAATTTAAATGTTCTCCTTCTTGATAAACATAAGGATACAAATATGCTAATAGACTCATTAGGTCCTAGATTTTGAGCCATAGCTCTGATGCCACATGTAATAACCCTATTGGGTTTGACTTAGGAAAAACATGATATTTATTTTATCTAAACAACTTATTCTTCCATTACATTAAATAATTATAATATAATTAGTAATCCATATATATATTAATCTAAGTATTATAACTATAAATAAGCATGTGAATTTTTATAGTCACTAATCACCAAATTTTGGAAAGTAATTACAAATACTCAGCCAAATTTGGTATAATGATATAGCCACTACTACCAAAGTAAAAATAAGTAAATAATTACATCTCATCAGATTAATTTCTAAATAATAATAAATAAAATACAATGTACAATATACAAGATATAAAGCTCCATAGAGCATGAGTTCCCAAACTAAATTACCTCTAGTAATTTCAAGTGTTTTCTCTAAGTAGGTACTACTATAGGGAGGGATGTCATCATCTGAGAGTTTTTCCTCACCAACCACAAACCATCAATACCATAAACATTTCCCATTAGTGAATGATCCTCACTTAATATATGAGCATATAGTGATGATGTATGAATCTAGAAAGACAAGCTAATATTAGTGTGTTATATGATTTATAAAAATAAACATGATGTGTATCATAAAGAAACTCATTCTAAAAATATATCACAAAAACATGTAAATCATACGAGTGAAATCACAATGTCTCACTAACATTAATTGACTTAAGTTTTCAAATAGTTATTGATCTCTAGGATCAGTCAATTTCATACACACCACTTGATTGGATTACCTTCATTTGGCATTGTGATTCTAGTAATCTAGTGAAGTTCGTCCCACTACTTAGTAAAAATAATGTGATATTTTTTCAACACATATATAGCTAACAAATTCTTACAAATTACTTCCTATCAAGAATTACAAAACATGTTAAACATATCAATAACCAAATTCATACATTTAATCCATCAAATGTATGAGTAAATCTAGACATAATAAATATAGTTTGTACAACATGAGTATAACATACATTTAGACCATAGATTTCAAATATAGTACAGTCTATGAAATCCCATAATAGCATAGTTTATTATTCATGAGAAAAATTACAATAATATCATAGTTCATTATACATGAGTTTAAATAATCAATTAAATATAACCCATCTTACAATTTAAGGTTCAAATGTCTGATATTCATAAATAATATGCAAATGAATATAGATTATACCAATTAGGTATATCATATGTTTAGACTAGATAATCTAATTGTCATAAATATGTTCAAGTATATAGTACAAGTAGTAATAATATAGACCACCATTTTTATGTACACACTACTTACCTCCAAATAGTCCATAATATTCTTTTTTAGAGAATTTAGACAACTCATAAACCCATAATAATCCTTCATTTAATCAACTCATTCCATTTCTAAGAGACTACTTTCATACACTTATAATTTTTGGTCCCTAAGAAACTTTATGTCTTATTTTTTATCATCCATTGCTATAGGTATAGTTACTATATATGAGTACTTGTACATCATAATATGCACCATATGTAAGTAATCTAATGATATGTAAATACCATGTCAATGTTTATTTTTATTTCTTAATCAATAACTCCCTATGATTTCAATAATCCTTAAAACTTTCATGTTCACAAAGTATATTGATGATCTATATAAGATAAGACATTATGCAATGTACTTGACCTTCATAATTTTTATCCCTAACTAAATGGGTTTTCACCCTAATGTATTAAGGACACATATAAATTTTTATTCCTTAAACATATTAATATAGATAGAACATATTTAGTTATAACTCCATATCAATATTTTAATTCAATACCTCATCATGAAGATCATTTTAATAAACTAGAGTAATAGTATAATGGTGATTTAATCCCAATACCTCATAGAATAATGATGCCATCTATGAAAAGGTATAATTAAAATATTTAGAATACATTATAGTACACAATATATTTATAAATGTTTGGTACATCAGATATAGTTACTTAATAATGGAATTAGTAGCACAACATATATGATGAACTAGTTAATTATATCTATATGTATATTTACCACACAACGAACTAGTTGAACAAGTAATTGTATGATGTTTTTAATTAACTAAGGCTATATCCATCACCTATCACTCTTCCCTAAATTTACATAATGTATGCCACTTGTTTACACATTTTTTATATGGATAAGAACATACTTTGAATAAATAATTACTTAGAATAAGAGTTTAATAATGCATTCATGGTGTATGTCACACATACTTATGTATTTGACCCTTAATTCTAGATTATAGATGCACCAAGTCTGTGTGTGTGTGTGTGTGTGTGTGTGTGTGTGTGTGTGTGTGTGTGAGAATTTATACACAACATGAATCTATATGACACATTCATACTTAATTCATATCATGAAGTGATATATATTCATATAGTGAATCCATAAGCTAATTATATAGATGAATAACTTGGTTCATACTAGTATTTATAAAAGTGCACACTTTCTTTATCCTAGATAAGTTATAAGCCCCTATAATTCACCTCAAGATAAGTATGAATTAAAATAATACACTAATAATATATGAGATTCTAGATATATGCTTATATTTTCCTTATCAAGCCCCTATTTTAGGCTAGAATTACACCCTTATGGGAGATTTTTCCAGGTTCTCTCACTTCCAGCTACAATATTAGAACAACCTTAGGCTATGGGTATCTTGTAATGAAGGTTGAACCTCTATGATTTTTAATGAGGCTAGATCCTCAACTACTTCACTTCAACTTGTTTCCCACACTAAAATCTATTGTTGACTAAGGAAAAGGCAGAGAAAAATAACATGAAAGTGAAAATATAAGCTAAGGATGCTGATGCACCAAAGATGAAATGATCCACTTTTAGCCTAGAAACCTTAATAACTACTAATGAACCTAACCAAGACACATACTAATATGATCTTATCTCAATACCATAATCATAAGTATTTTGGGTGGAGGTTAAATGGAAACCCTATAATTTGAAGGACATAAATAAACATGTCTATATGAGAAACTATAAACTTGTGACACTTCAAGGAAAGGACTAATGTCTAACACTTCACACAACCTACAAGGAACTAAAAGAATTAAAGAAATATACATATAGAATCAATAGATGATGAAAAGGGACATACATCTGTAAGTTAAACTCCAATAATGTATACTTGACTTCAAACTAGAATCAAAAAATTCATCTCATTGCTTCAAGAGAGTGTTATAAGGCAATTTTGATAGAGTAACTCTATCACCAGTCAAGGGATCCTTTTTTAGGCTTAGAAGCCTATATATATAGTAGAAAGGGATGATATAAGAGGGGGATTTTTTGAGAAAATGGAGAGATGGGTCATAAATGATTGCAACCACTACTATGTCCTTGAAATCTTTTATATTTAGAGCATGCAACTATCTTGACCATGAAATGAACCATCAATGATCACCACAAATCTCCTCAAGCCCCTCATTGAGTAGAAAACATGATAAAAGACAAAAACTTCTCCAAGAATGTCTTTAATGCTTGAACTACCTTTTATAATCAATTGATTTTCATCTATCATCCCCACACCATCTCTCACTTGTATTATGGGTATAAGCAAAATATCCCAATAACTCTAAATCTAGATCGAGCCATGTTGTTTTTTCATTGAATGGATATTTGTTAGAGATGATGGCCATTTCAAAGGATAAAGAGCTCTCCATTAATTTCATGTACCAGCTCCTACCTTGAAGCCTAGACTATATCTTTCATATAGATGGAAAACCAATCTAAGGACATTGGTTTTCTTGCACCCATTTATGTCAATGTAAGTCCATAAAAATTAAAATGGCTACTTGCAGGGGTTCATATTTTGATGTTTTTGGGGACATCATGGGATATTTGAATCCTAATGACTACTTTATGATAATGAACATTGACACTAGCATGAACATCATGTTTCTTTTGTATACTTTTTATTTAGACATTTCTTATGGATAATTCCTTTATAAGAATTAATTCAAATTATTTTCCCAAACTTATTTGTTTAGACAATTTGTTTCAACAATAATTATTTCAAGCTTTTGATTTTGGGATTTTCTTTCCTTTTGGCCATTTTCTTCGATCTTTTTCCCTCAAAAAAATTCATTCAAAATTTTTTCTCAAAAGAATTCATACTTTAAATTTTTGCCTTGAATAATTTATGTGGAAAAAATGTCTAAAGGTAATCATGTCTTTAGGATTTTTGTCTGTGGATATTTCTCCCAAAATAATGCATCCATTATCCTTAGAGTTGAACAATTTCCTCTAGATTTTTTCTCTAAAAATGGACCTTTAGATCATTGAAAATTGCCCTATTTTCATCTTGAAATTGCCTTTTTAAAAGGAAAATACCCTTTAATTTTCTTGAAAGTGACCCTTTTTTCCACTTGAAGTGCCCTTTAGAGTTTTTACAATGGACCCTTTAGCATTTTGAAAAAGTCACTTAAAATTGGTCTTTCAGAACTTTTGAAATGGTCTTTGCCCTTTTGAAAATAACCCTTTGGCACTTTTGAAATGAACCCTTCAAAAAAATTTAAATGAACCCTTCTACTGAGAAAATTTACCTTCAAAATAGTTGTTTCTAAAAAATGTCTGAACAAATCCCTTCAAAAGGACATCCTTCGATAAAATTGCTTCAAACCAAATGTCTAAAACAATTCCTGATACTTAGACAAAAACCCCAAAAACAAAACCTTCAAAAGAATAAGCACATGGTGAAAAAGAGTCCCTAAAAAAAGGAAATTCTTAGTCCCCACAAAGTTTTAAATAATTAACAAGTAAACACTTAGTTGAATAAAAAAATTTGCACTTAGTTTCTAGCTCGTAGGCTTATCCTTGAACACTATTGTTGGATCCTTAGAAAACCTTGCTTAGATCCTCTCTATTTTCAAATGTTGGATCCATTTCTATGCCTTTGATCCATTGATTCAACAAACCATGAAAGATATTTATATGTGGGCCAAAAATGGCCAACATCTTTGGTGGTTCATAGGGGTTGCATACCTATCAATCCACGAGAACCTAGACCATGTTGTTTTATCTAGTCCATTAGGCATGAAATTATTACCCTTTACAACTGAGCTAGTCTAAAACTAGATATAGGGCTGACCCATTTTAGAAATTATTCATTAAGTAATAAAGTCAACAAGAACAAAAAAAACACTATGCCCAAGGCACCTAGGGAAGGGAAACACACAACTAAAAAATAAAGTGCATAAGGCACTTAGGAGAAAACATGAAAAGCTATACAAAATATACAATATATACAATGGCTACAAAATCTTTTAATAGAAAGGCTTTATATGAATTCCATTGACTAGGATGGGTAGTACCTCTCCATCTAGTTGGGCTAGCTAAAAATCATATGATGTTTATATCCATGGATCAAATAAGGACCACTCCATAAGCTATCAAATTTGGTATGGTTGCCTAACTTGGACTTGTTTGAATAACACTTGAGGACTAGATCCCCTTCCTTAAATTACCTTTATATGGATCTCTTGTCTAAGGCCTTCTTGACTTATTCTTGATTTGATTTTAGCATTTTCATTGCAAGGATTATCATTTCTTTAAGCTTCATGAGTTCTGTCAGTCTCACATGCATGGGCTCATCTTCCATTAACTCCAGTTGATGAGCTAGTTCTAATGTAGGTCACTCAGGTGAAATGGAAAAGTTGGCATCCCTTTCATGTACTAAGACATATGGAGAATTTCCAATGGTAGCTTAAGGAGTCACCATGTTATCCCACAAGGTTGTCTTTAGCTTAGTGTGTCATGTCCTCTGATTCTCTTCCATAGTTCTCCTGATGATTCTTAGAAAAGTTTTATTTGTGAACTTGGCCAGTCCATTTTTTTGAAGATAATATTTGGAAGAGGTGATAAGGTAGACACATATCTTGAGATCTTATTCACTCATTTTCAAACCAAAGAATGCTAATGCATTATTAAAAATGATAGTCGATGAAACATCAAACCTAGTCACAATGTTTTCATAAAAGTCTAGGACTACACCTTCATTATCTTATTTTAGTGCAATGCATTTCACCCACATAATGAAGCATTAAATTGTAGTAAGCACCCATTTATGTCCTGCACTTGATGAAGGGTTGATCATTCTTATGAAATGTATCCTCTATTGCATGAAGGGTTGTTCTACCTAAATTGGATTGAGAGGAAGTGCTGCCAATATTTGATTACCCATAAAGAAAGCACACTTTTGACACTTCCTTACTTATTCATATTCATATTTGAATAGGTTGGAGTAGTAATAACCAACCCTCATTACCTTTTCTACTATGGTCCTTAGAGCAAAATGGCCTCCTACAGGCCCATCATGGAATTGCTCTAAGAGGGTTATCACTTGGTAATTATCTATGCACCTTAGGAATGATCCATTTATATCTCTTATAAACAAAACCCCATTAGCGAATGCATAAGTTATGGATTTAAATCTAAAATAATTTATTTTTTCCCTATCTAGACCATAAGGGCATTCTCTTGTTAACAGAAAATATGCCATATCATGGATCTAGATCTTATGAAGTAGAAGTGCCTCTACCTATGAGTTGTCTTGTATCACCATAACAAATTATTTATCCTCATGACTATCATCAACCATATTCTCACACAAACCTTTACCTCTCACTAGGTTACTGACCTTGGTAATCCAACCAACCCTCTTTTCATTCAAGTCTTTGTTAAGAAGGAAGTCTCTCACTCTAGGATGAGACACCATAAGATAGATTTTTCCATTTGAGATCATTGGCCTAAACTTTTTAAGGCTTCTTAACACTACAAGGATTTGCTTTTCTATGAAATTATACCTTACCTCATACCCCTTGATCCCTTGACTAAAAAATTATATTGGTTGCTCAAGTCCTTTACCATTCTTTTGCATCAGTATAGCTAATATATTGTCAATATTGGCTAAGGTGTATAATATGAAATCTCTTGAAAATTCAAGATTAATGAGTTTGGGTGATTAGGCAATGGCTTGCTTAATAGCCTCAAATGTTGATTTACCTTCATTTTACCAAGTGACTACTTGGTCCTCGTTCATCATGGTAGTGATGGGTTTGACCAAGTTTATAAAACTAGGTATAAACCTTCTCATGAAGTTTATTTTCCTAAGGAATCTTTGGATTCCTTTCTTATGCTTGGGTAAGGATAGGGACAAGATGGCACTTATTCAATCAAGTTTAATAGCTAATCCTTGTTTTGAGATAATATGTCTCAAGAGTTTGCCCTCATGCACAACAAACACACACTTCTTGGAGAAAACTATGATGTCATCCAAGTAGACCATCACCATTTGATTTATCATCCCTTGTAAAGCGATGTCCATGGCTTTTTAGAATGTTACCCTAGCATTTGATAAGCCAAAAGTCATCTTTTGGTATGCATATGTGCACCATTTAGTGGTGAAAGTAGTATTTTAATAATATTAATTATTTACTAATACTTGGTTGTAACCTAAATATCCATCCAAAAGAGAAAAATGTTCTGAACCTATAACTATTTGAAGAAGCTACTCCATGGATGGTAGAGGATAATGGTCCTTCAAGGAGACCCTTTTTAGATCTCAAAAGTCAACACACAACCTAATATATCGACTATTTTTCATTATAGGCATCAAATTTGACACCCATGTTGACTTATTGATGGGAAAGATGATCTTGGATTAAATTAACTTGGTCATCTCTCTCCTCATAAGCTCTTCTATTTTTGGGTTAATGAGCCTTTCTTTTTACCTCACTGGATTAATATTGGCCTCTAGTTTTATAATATGTTGGGATAAATTCAGATTAAAAAAATTTAGGTCACTATATTTCCAAGAAAATATTTTTGAATATTCTTTACAAAATTTAATGAAATCATTCCTTTCTACCTCATTGTTTACCTTCCCAAGCTTTAGGAGCTTATCCTTTAAAATAAGTACTCTTTCATAATTTTCCTCATCAGTTGACATCACTACCTTATCTTTCTTTATATGGTCTCCCTCATGGAAAATAATTTCAAGGGTGATGAGCCCTTTATCATGTTTTTTAGACTATAGCTGAACAATTTGATCCTCATACTAATGTTGAAATTTCTCCTGGTTGGTAGAGAACTCTACTTCTTACTATAAAAACCAAGTAATTTGTCTATCATTTTTGAAGACCTACTAGTGGGCTTTATTATATGGTATTAATGGCCTCACCACCACCTTGACATGTGTTCAAACCTTAGCCTCTTATAACTCATTTAGAATATCAAACTGGGCTCCCAAAACTGTCAACCTCTTAGCATGATGATCCTGGTTCCTTGGCATAGCTTGAATATTAAAGGCTTTGAAATATTTAATTAGGTCCCATACTCTATGTTTTGAGGACCTTATTAAAGGATTCTTCATAATGTTCAAGCCCCTGACTTGGTTTATTATAAGCTCACTATCTCCATATGCTTGAAACTACCTGATTCCCCTCTTACTAGCCCATTAGAGGCCATGGATTAGGCCTTTATATTTTGTTGCATTAGAGGAGCAACTAAAATGGAACCTATATGAAGAAATATATTTATCATCTAAAGGGGAAAATATATTTTCCCTTGCACCTACTCCATGCTTTCTCCTTTAACCATCAAAGAATAACCTCCACATACCATTGAGGTCTTCTTTAGGTCCAATGAGGGAAGGCATGAGTTGATTTTCTTCATGTAGAAAATAGACAACTATGTCTCTTTCTTAAACACCTTCCAAAGGGTTGATATATTGATTATCCCCCAATAACTCATCCAAGAACAAGTCTAAAATATCCTTAGGATAAGTATTTAGTTCTTGACTAATTATAAATTCATCCTCATCAAGGATAGTATAATTCAGGTTTACATTATTTGGCTGATGTGGTTCAATGTGAAATTTTTCCATGGGCTTAGCCTTGATTGATACCTTAGTCCCATACCTTTTTTTTAATGCCATGGAGGACCAATCTACTACTAATTAACCCCTATTTTTTGTTATGAATTATCTAGATAGGCATAATACAAATCAAGGAGTTACATCAAGGATCAACACATCCTAAACTATTGAAACATTAGGACAAGCATGCAACGTCAATATCAATTCTTTGATTATACCAGATGGATTTATGGAAGATCTATCAAGCTACATAACTCCCTTATTATGTGTCTTATATTTAAGGTTAGTTGATCAGCTGTAGACTTTGGTATTACTAATGTTCTAGCTCCACTATCTACTAAAAATAATGGACCAAGGAATCACCAATTATTAATAAAATGTAGAACAAAGGAGGTTTAACTATATTACTTGATCCTTCTACCATATGACCTTGGGTTGCATTGGTGAGGACATTAGTTTCTTTACTTGGTTGTTTGCCCATAGTTGTTGTAACACCTATCTTGGACAAACCTTCTTGAAGGATATCCACCTAATTGGGCATGGAAAGCATGTCTCACATCGGTACACTCACACTAGATTTATTAATTTTCTCAATAATTTTGATTAGTGGACCACCAAACATCACATGAGATTTAGGGGCCACTACTATTGTTTGTTTAATTTTAAAGTTTATTGGATCAAAATGGGCCCCTTGATTCTTATTTTTAGGAGGTGTCAGGACCTTTGGTGTGGTAAAAAGCTCATTAGGCTTAAAAATTAGGGAGTAATGATAGGATGTTCTTTGATTGACTCTTGATTACCATCCATATTCCTTATTTTGAATCTTGTATTAGCTACCACTAGAGTGTATGCTTGGATAGAACTAGCCTACTAATTGAGTGTATAACACTCATGTTGCTCACTAATGACCATTGTAACATCCAACTAGTTTGGTACATGATCAAATCTTTGGTCTTGTGGAGGCTTTCCTAGTTTTGTCATCATGGGGGTCTCTATGTTTTGAGTCATTAAGTCTTGATTATATCCATAAGCAATAGACTTCTACCATTGGTCATTGAAGGCCTAGTTAAAACCATTAATTAGGATAATGTATTTCCCAAAATATTAATCCCAAGGTATGGTCCTTTTAGCTTCTTAAGACATATTGTTTTGAATAGGAACCAAGGAGTTGGAATACTCTATGGCATTTGGGTTAGAGTTGCTTAACTTATTATAGCTAGGCTATCCTTGCCCTTGTTCATGGTTATAGTTTTGGAAATTTCCCTTGTAGGGTGGCTTATTTGCTTGATAAGATTGCTATTGAGGCTGGTATCAAGATTTATATGGTTTATTAAACTGATATTTCTAACTTTTAACATTTACCACAACATTTCCCAAAGATTGGAGCATCCTTCTAAGTTCTAGGTAGTTTTTTTACTCTTGGAAATCACCATATCCACTAGTGGAGGCCTTTTCCTACTTAGGTAAAGGTATAACATCAATTTTTAGAGTTGTAAGAATAACACTAAGTGGGGGAATAACAACAAGGGGTGGCCTAATTTCAAGGAAATGAGGCATTTTGGGTCTAGGAGATAGCGCTCCACCCTAAACTAGGGAATTTTATACTTTAATAGCTACCTCATAAGCATCTAGCAATATGTCCCCTCCCATGGATTGGATCATTATAACTATATTTCTATCTAGAGCCTTCAAGTAGTATAGGAATAAAAAGTTAGGGGATGGACTCACAAAGGATAAAATTATATCCCAAGTGTTTTGTAATCTTGTGTTGAAGTCTTGCATGACTTCATGGGGTGATTGCTTGATTATGGTAAGTTGTTTTACTAGTGACAAATAGTCACTCTTATTTGCCAATCTACTACAAAGGCTACTCCTAGTTGATTCTATGATTGAATAGAATTGGGAGCTAAGCCTCTATACCAATCTAAAGCTTTTCTCGAAAGGGATATAGATAACAGTCTAATAGTTATATTTTTTGCAATGCATTATGGATATTGCAAAAATTGGCTTTGTCATTGATGTGTTTACTATGGGTTATGGCTTAGTATCCTATAAATTATGGGATGATTTTGAGATTTGATACTAACATAAGATCATATTATGGCAAATTCAAAGGAATTCAGCCACTAAATCCTACAAAAGATCTTTAAGGAGTCATGGTAACAAAAGGGGATAAAAAAGGTCTTCTTACTTAGGTGTACCTCACGACTGGTTTAGGAAAATCATTTCCTACATATGGGTGAGTATGGGAGAACATTAAAATTTTGTCTAAATTTAATGGTAGTTCAACAAACTCAAAAGGAATACCTCTAAAAAATGATCTTTGGCATGAAAGATAGTTATTGTTCTATCACTTGATTGTTGAGTGTTCTTTGGAGTCACCAGATATTGAGAGATGAAAAATATAACTACTACAAATTGATCAAGCCAACATCAAAATTGACCAATATTCCATGAAAGTGGTCCCACCAAGTGTGACATAAACTATTGTAGGATAGAATTTCACCATTGTGGGAGAGTTTTTTAGGGTTTCTCACTTCCAGCTACAATATTAGAATAACCTCAAGTTGTGGGTATCTTGTAATGAGGTTGAACCTCTAGGATTTTTAATAAGTCTAGCTCCTCAAATGCTTCACTTTAACTTGTTTCCCACAATAAAATTTACTACTAACTAAGGAAAAGGGAGAGAAAAATAACATGAAAGCGGAAATATAAGCTAAATATGGTGATGCACCAAAGATGAAAAGATCCAGTTTTAGCCTTGAAACCTTGACAAATACTAATGAAATTAACCAAGACACAAACTAATCTGATCCTATATGAAGACCAAAAGGATATGTATTCTATGTGAAGGTCTAAGGGAAACCCTATAATTTTAAGGATATAAATAAATAGGTCTATATGAGATACTATAAACTTATGACACTTCAAGAAAAATACCAATGTCTAACACTTCACACAACCTATAAGGAATGAAAAAAATTAAAGAAATATATGTAGAAAGCCTATAGATGATGAAAAGGGGCATAATATACAAGTTAAACTCTAATAATGTATACTTGAATTCAAA
>JARHVA010002603.1:95000-137500 GCA_037957365.1 Torreya grandis
ATTTTTTAAATTTTCATCCAAGTTTTATTCTATCTTTTTTCTAAATGACTTTCTTTTTGTTTTACATTGTGTTATTCCATTTTTTTAAATTTTTTCTTTAATGTATTTTAGTGTTTTCTTTTTCTTAAATAGACTTTCTAATTTATTTTTCTTCCTTTTTGAATGGTTTATCCCAATTTTCATGTTTTTGATCTTATAATAATAATTAATTCATTATTTATAACAAAATCATTTTATTGCTAGTAACTCAACATAAGTAAAATATTTTTAATATGACTAACGTAATTTAACGACATTATGTCAAAATTCTTACTTAACACATTATTATTCAAACTGAATTAACCACAACTAAATCATGTGAAGTTAATCCCACATGAGTAATAAACCAAGATAACAAATAACTAACCATATGTAAAAAAAATATCTAAATGTACACAACATCAAAAAAGCACTAACACTAACCATTATATTATGCATCTAACATGTACTAGCTAATGTGGTGTATGTAGGGTTCTATCTATTTTCTCTTTTGTACCCTAACAAATCCATCTACATCACCCTCTTTGATGATTCTCTCACTCCATCAAGCTCTGAGGGATGAATCTCTCCTATGTCAAACTAACAACAAATATCTAGTTAGACCATAACATCATGACATAAATATCATAAAATAATGCTGAAATAACAAATTAACATGATTACAATGTAAACATTATATATTACATCCAAATTATATCAATGAAATCATGAAATCTAAGAAACATATGACTTCCTCATAAAAACTTATGGATTATAACTTAGCTCGTAATAATCAAATCAAATGATAAACTATAGAAAATCCATGGATAATCAAGTAAGTTTGTTTAATGAGAAATTAGTATCTAATGATTTATTTCACCATTCCTTCTTTGTGTATTATATATTGAGCAAAAAGACACTTGAAATGAATGATAACTTTAGAATAGTGAGTTATGCTTAAATTTTTTATCATGCAAACCAAAAGAAGTTTAAGATAATATTTGGCATGTGCCACATGACCTAAAAATTCATTTTTTACCTTTATTACCCTTAGACAAACTTGGACTTGACATGGAAAGGTTAGAATAACAGAAGACAAAAAGATCCATTACCTTAATCTTGTCAAAATAACCTTAAAATTATCTAAATGCCTTATGAAGGATAAAATAAATGACCATTGGTTATTCAATTTTGGGACCATGACTTCCTTTTTTGAATGTGCCACCCTAGGAGACCTCTAACACTACTAGGATAATAAGACAACTTACTATGACAAGACAAGATATGAGCTAGATAAACACCATTGAGGTTATCAACAAAGTTAAATATGAGCTAAATATAATTTTTTTATTAGAATCCTCTAGTATAACCAAATTTATCTAACAACTATATATCATACCTAGGAACATTTATGGCTAATTTATGGCCTACAAAACCTTTTACCTTATTAAATTTATCTAAATTATTATATTTTTAGTAGGATCAACCTATGGAGTACCCATAATATAAGTATATATAAGAAGTAATGGTTAGTGATTGAGGATAAGATTATGAATTATGTTCTTATTGCATATTTATGGAGGTTACTCACTCAAAGTGGTTGAGTCTTATTTATCAATAAATTTTATTTGTTATCAACTATTGGTGTGGATTTTATTGATCTATTCTTATCATTGTGATATATTTTGATTGAAATACTATTGATATTTAAATTTAAATGCACTATTGTGAATTTTCTCAATCCATCTAATTAATTTAATTACAATTTTAGATACCCATATTTTGTGCAAGCTTACTTTCATCAACTTGAACCCATCTAATTCGTAGACTAGGTGGATATTCCACTCTATGTTTCACCAATACAAATTATTTTAAAAATGGGTTTCTCTCAAGTTTTATAACATAGAGAAGCATTAAAAAAATTGTTTTTATATGTATTATATATCCAATTACTAACATCTATGGCATACAAATTAATATGGAACCCTTCACATGATACATCCATTGTATATAATCCTTCACACTCTAAACATGCTATTAATCCATACATTATTACAATTAAAATATTTAGTAGATGTTAAATACCAAAATTTTAATCTATTTAAACTTTAGGAAAAAAATAGTATGCTTGTTATATATGATTCTTGAGCTCTCTTAAGCATTTATATTATTAGCCTAATTTCAACTAATGTATATATGTAAGTAAAAGAAGCAACCAAATTTAAAAAAAAACATAAAATAGGATATACCTTGGAGAAAATCAATGTGAGAAAAATTAAACAATAGTGAATCACTACTTCATCTCCACTATGTTCCGAATTTTACAATATTTCTCCTTCTTGGGATTTTAAGGACACCAACCTCATGGGCTTCTAAACTAGTAATGATCTCTATAATGTTTGATGGAAGATGTGCCTGTCAAGAAATAAAGACTACTAAAATCATCTATCTCATCAATGTAATATTCAACCCATTCACATACATGAAGATAATTAGCTTATAAAAGTATAATTTAATGTATTTCTGAAATTAATCCACTTGAATTTTGGGATTTAATGCTTTGCTACCTTTGGATCTTTTCCCAATCTATACCGACTTTATTTTGCCTTTTCAAGACTTATATTTATCATCATTCAAAATCATAACCTACCAATAAAATTAAAATAATTACCAAATGGAATTATAAATGTTTTTACAACAACTCAAATTTATGAGCATCAACATGTTACAGAAAGATAAAGTAAAACATCAAATTATTTCTAGTCAAAATTCCATTAACTTATGAATGCCATAACTTTTGCACACGAAATCAAAATGGGATGCCAATATTTTAACTTGTCTATTTTTTTATGGAAACTAAAATATTTACTCAAAGGTACTTTTATTCCAACCATATGATTTTGTATCCTATATACTAGAGTCTATCACTTTTTGAAAGACTTAGAATATTTTAAACTACACACCTTTATAGTCGATTGTCTTACCAACTCTAATGGATTATATACATGATAAAATTTATAATCACACACCAAAAATTTAAATTATGTTGGTCTCTCAAAATTTATGAAAATAACATTAATATTTACCTCCTATCTTTCCAAGTGAGAAACCAATATTATCATCCTCTTTTACAATACCTTGTTTAGGTTCTAATTTGATTAAATTTTAGATAGTACCTTATTCAGGTTCTTATTTGATCATTTTTTTTTGAAGTAACTTGGCCAGGTTCTAATCTCTACCAATTGTCATTATTTCACTCTTTGGTGTCTAAGTTTTATTTTTGGATATTCCTGTTATAGCTTCCATTATGATACATGTGAATATAGGCTATAATTATATTCTCCATGAAGATACGATAGTTAAACATCCTCCTTGTAGTTAACAATGATTTCAACAAGGGACAAAAATATTAAATTATATATGTGGTGTTATAAAAATTCACCACAGTTAAAAAATTCTTTTATCTTTAGTCTTACAATTCCAAAATTCAAAATACATGGATTAGAAATACATAAATCCATTTACTAAGTTACCCATATCTTTAAACTAAAATTTTTCATCAAAAAAATGTAATATTAATTAAAGGAAACATATGAAATGAATGCAAAATGGATGCCATAACATACATCCATCAAAACCAATAGTCTTCTTGTGGAGTGCTACTCACCATGGGTGTTTTTTTCACCATGTTTTAATGACATGTTTGGATAACCTAATGCAAATTTATTCCATGTGCATACAATAATTAAAAAATGCATGCTATAATCTTGTTACAATTTTTATGTGCATAACACATCCAACATAGGAATTATACAATAGTTTTTATTTATTGAAATCAACCTATACCTCCAGTATACAATCATGTGAATTCTCAAATGCATGCTATAACATTGATAAAAAACTAGACATGTTACACTTGATTAATTATAAATTTGCATGGAGAGGAAAATAAAACCAAATAAAATAACCTTTGTTATACCTTGGCCTTTAACCTATGCTTATACATTTATTAAACATATATTTCCTCTTATACCCATTATTTACATGCTACAAGAATATGAGAAAGAAAACATGTTAAAATTTCAATTGATAATGAACATGAGAATGATAAAAATGATACAACCTATTTGATGCCACTATAATATCATACACATTATTCTCAAACTCACTATATGGTTGATCCATATCTACTCTTAATGAGTGAAAATAATCCATTTTTTCTTATAAAAAATAGGTTATCTTGATTCCTTCAAAAAATGAATAAAGCAAGCAATTTGGAGGTGATTACATATGCACACCATAAAAATATAATATATAAAAATAATTTATCCATGGAATCAATAATAAAATCTTACCATTACACACTTGAAATGGTGATGAGGAATCTTCTATTGTCTATTCACTATTGATGCTTCCATCTTTGATAGTTTCTAGATGAAAATTAAGATTTGAGTTTTAAAAATTTATTATAAGGATGAATCTCTTACCATTTTTAATTTTTAATAATGGTGATGGGCTCTCCTCAATGGGTTATTACCTCTTTTATTATTCCTTAACTAGGTGGGATTCTTCATTTTCTATATCTTCTTTCAGAGATGATTAATAAAATCATTCATCACTACCTCTTGATTTGTATCTTCATGAACAACTTAGATATTTATTTTAGAAGAATCTTATTCCTTTAAATACTACTTGAAATTATCTAAATTACTTTTTGGATCAATCTCCAAAAACATTTCATGCCAATGCCCACTCATGTTATAATGAGTGCAAAAATTCTGCCATATTCTCTTGGACAACCCTTCTTACCCTTTTCCACATTTTTATTTTGGAAGTGGTCTTTGAAACTTTCATCCTTCATCTTAAAGGAATTAAAATTATTTATAAAATATCTTTATTCCTTTCTCTCTTAAAATATTTTCCCATGGTTGAAATTTTATAACCAAGAAACCTACACTACTGTTATAGCTCAAATTTTCACACTTGGAAAATAGTTTAATCCTTCCAATTTTGGGATAACATGGAGATAATCCTAGGTTATGGGTGACCTTTATGTGGATTTAATACATATTTAATAGATATATCTCCCATTGATGTATCACTTAGGCTCATTCACCAATCTATCAACTTGGTAGGAAAAGGGAGAGAAACCTACTCTAATGGAGATTATGTAGAAAATTAGTTTGACCACTATCAAACATTTACATGTGAACATAAAAGAATAGATTAAAAAAAACAAAAACTACTCCTAATATACCTCTCTACATCATCACTTCACATTAAGGTTGTGAAATAAGTATGGGCTAGGGGGACTAGTCAAGAGGTCATAAAATGACACTAATGAATATAAAACTCACTAAACCTTCACACCTCACTTAGAAACTTTACATAACCTGAAAAGAATATTTAAAAATGAATATGAATGTTATAAAAGGATAAAATACTAATGAAGCTAAGCTAATCACTTGAAAAAATCAACTAGTAATACACACACATTGAAACCAATCAAAGGAGGAGGTAAAACTAAACATTTTACATTGATTAAAGGCTTGAAAATTGCCAAGGCTTATCCATACCTAGGTGAAGAATACATAAATATCCTATCAAGGTGTAATTTATATATAAATGAGAGGTAAGAAGAGAGAAAGGTGTAGATAGGAGATATTGACAAGTGCCTCTCAAGAGTTGTAATCAAGAAGAGTTATGGAATAATTTCTAAAGATATCAGAGGAAAAGTGTTAATCTATTAAAGATGATCATTCATCCAAATGTCATTAATTTTATAACTTGATTGATACCCTTATATTTTTCCTCAAAACTACCCCTTATCTTGGCTTGTGAGGTGATAAATGACACCCTTAATCATCAAGTCATCTTGAGTCACCTTCTACCCGTATTCTTAACACTTTTTGCTTATTTAGGAAACTCCTAAAATTGACATTATAATGATGATTACACCTCTTAGGTTTTTTGAATCCAACATGGATCTAATATGCATATCTTTTCTTTGAAGTGTCACTTCTTGATTTTACCTTTACCATAGCAATCTCTCTCAATGGATGACATATTTCTATATATATATATATATATATATATATATATATATATATATATATATATATATATATATATATATATCATATCATACTTTAAAAACTCATCTGGACACTCCAAAAGCTATCTTGGATATCATTTTACACATAAATCTCTCACTAACACTGAAATCCTTATAGCATTGCAAACATGAAAACCTCCTTTTGTAGAAGAATGTACTGATGATACTTCGGAACTAAACATAGTTTTCAGTACCTCGTATCTGTTTACAGCTCCATGCCAAATTTCATAAGCTGAAAGTAATTAGAAGTGTCATTTTGATATGATATCTCTCCCTAATTAGGCCTCCATTCCTATAAATTTATTTTTGGCTCAAAATTACTCCCACACATGTGAAAATTAGGAAAATTTATTGATTCACTTTACCCATCCCCTAAGAATAATCCATGCCAAACTTTATGTTTTGAGACCTTATATAGAACAGTGAACCTTGAAATATACAAAACCCTATCCTAGGTGATTATGAGACCTTTTAAAGTCACCAAGGTCATTTAAAACTCAAATCTATCCATTAAAATCTATTGGAAGACCTATTTTTGCTTTCAGGTTAAAAATAGTCTTCTAAGTAGCTTGTGAGTGCCTATCACTCTTAAGGATTGTTGATAGATCACAAGCTATAGACGAACATAAAAATTCCATGAATTTTTATTACATAGGGGTTATTTATTACACCTAAAATATTGAGCCACCATGTATCCTCTCATGAGAGATATGAGCAAGCTAAATCCCTTCTCAATTTGGCAGACTACATGCATGAAAGTTAGAAGCAAGTTTTTGAGATTAAGTATCCTTCGGAATGTTTTTTTTCTTTTCAATTTTTTTTTAAAATGGTTTTAAAAACCCCCTATGAGAATAATCAATGTTTTTAAAATAATAATGACTCTTCAAATGGCCTAGAATAGGGTTTACTTAAACATGAGGGTTTATTGGCAGTTTGAACCAATTTATCCTAGAGAAATATTATAGTAATCTCTTCCCCAATCCTCAATATGAAATGTGTGTAAGATATCATATAAAATATAAATATTCCTTTAAGTTACATTTAATTTCTCATGATCTTCATGTTCTAATCTCACATTTCAATGAACAACTTTTCACCATTCAAACACACAAGCCTGATAGTAGTCTTTATTAGGATATTTGAATGCAAATATGGTATGTTTACTTTGGTTACCTTAATTTATATTATTTTAGGTATCCATAAACCTATCTCATCACCAAATTATAAAATCTAATTCATATATTACACATTATTTTCTAAGCTTGGAGATGAGGTTATTTTTCCTAACTGGCATGTACATCTTCAAGAAAGTTTAGTACCTTGTTAAGCTTGAAAATGGATTAAATTGAAATTATTTTATATTTATTAGTGACTATAAAATTTATGAAATTTTTTCCAATACCTATCAAATTTCCATTACATTTCTCAGTTGGGTAAAATGCCTGAAAACATGCAAGTTTTGCTCTAATCTCATACACAGCCTGTATACACTCATTTGGATTTGTTAAGTCTTATTGGTCTTTTTAGAATATTCACTACCTATGACTACCTTATTATTAAATTAATAATATATGTAATTATATAATTAAATATAATACTTCTTCATTATTCTAACCTCATATTTTCAAGCTATGGTCACATATTCACTTGAATCATTTAAAACATGACTGTGTATCCATCTAAACCATGATTGAGCTAGATAGTTTATGGGAAGTTTAATTATTGCTTGGTTATATAATTAGATAATATATTCAATAATAATTTTTTTTGGATATGTTTTAATCTCTACAACCCTCAAGTAATCTTTTATATGTTCTTCATATTATCTTAAAACATTAAATTAATTAATTCCTTCCATTCTACCTATAGGTTTTATTGAAATGTCTTGATATTTGGATTTAAAACCACTCTTAACTAGTATTTTATATATCCAAATGTGGTTAAGAAATACATTAAACTCAATATTTAGGTATTCGAACTCAAAACTTAATGTAGATTTCAATAATTTCTCATAAAATGTAGACTTATAGGTATGTGGACCTGCAAGTCTACATTCCTCATGTTTAGGATTTTATATAGATAAATCTTGATATATTGTGATACAAAAACATATCCACATTATTCATAAACCTTATTGTGAGGTTATGGCATTCATAGTCCCTGAGACATCTAGCCAAGATGTTTATAAACTATATTTATACAAGTAGCCTTCTCACAGTCTCAAACCAAGACATTGCATACTACTTAGAGAATGTATGGTTGGAGTAAATAAATGGATACATTTACAGACATTTAATTTCATTTAAAAGAGTGAAAATATGGTGAAATACCATCATCCCATTCCTTCAAATTTTAATAACCATGGACCAAATAAAAGACCATGATAATCAACTTTATAAACTATTTATAATGGAGATTTCTTACTAAATTGAAGTCACACATTCCAAGCATGGATTTTAAAATCATGTGAAATTTCTAAAAAATTACCATATATCACTTTCAATTGATATCATACATTTAACCAATATGAAACTATAATTTCAAGGATATAAATTGAGCATGTGGGGTTAATTAGCTATTTTTTACTACCCTACCTTCGAAACGATTATTTTTTAAGGAGGGGAAACAAATATAACAATAATTACCTTTTTTAAAAATCTTATTAAGACCCCCTAGTTTCTAAAAATTCTCATGCCTTAACTCTTTCTCTCCTTTATCCATACTGAGCAAGTGAAAACATCCTTTGTGAGCTTATGAAGAGAAAGATGGAGGTTCTAATGCAAATTTAAGAATATCAAGGCCTATACATGAAAAAAAATCACGTGATTGACCTATATAATCTTAATAGAGATCTTTTTAACATTTTCACTAGGAAGTGAGTGTCTCAAGTCCATATAAGTACATAAAACTACCCTTTTTGGAGGTTAAACTTTTTAAAATGATATAGTCTGACACCCTTGACATATATGGTAGTTAATTATCTCCTGAAATAAAATTTTGAGTGTATTTTATGTATAATTAAACTTGGTAATATTTTAAAAATAATGGATTTAGCCAAAAGCACATTTTTCTTCAAGTTCTCTTTCCTCAAAGTTTGAAAATCACCTTAAACTTTCCAAATATGTGTGACATATTTATGAAAAGTGACTGGCGGAGATGAATTTGAGGGACACTTAATAACCTATGAAAATGTTTTACCAATCTTCCTCACACCATGTAATGTATATACTAATGCAAGACAAAGACAAACTATTAGCTTAATTTTTTTTAAATTAACCTTAACCCATGCTAACAAGACCTTAAAAAGAACCCAATAAGACCTCATAAGGCATGAAATAGATAGGAAAAAAATTAATAATACATAAAATTCAAGTTCAAACATATATTTGTTGAAATTTTTACTCACAGGGTCAAAAATTTCAAAAAAATAGTGAATCATGGGGGTAACATGATTGCAATGCTTACTAGACAAGTAGCCTTGTACTTTCATTGAGCAATGGAGTCACTTACAATCAAAATTAGACCTAATCAGACATTGACCAAGAAAAAAACTAACTTGACCACATGCAAAATAAGGACAACACATAAGCAAAGGAAATAAGACACACATATGGGTTAGCTAAACACTTAGAGAAAACAAGACACAATAAAGTAACTATATATATAACTTACTTGAACATATATTCTTCCTCTTAGATCAAAGGGGATGTTTTTAAGATATTTTTCTCCATGAGGTAAAAGATATCACAAAGAAATCTACCTCTTGAACCTTGTTCTTATTAGCTTCATCCTCATCTCAATTTCCATTCCTTTTGGCATGATTTCAAGTGAAGTAATAGTAGCAAACCAATCACCTATAAACACATAATTATATTATATTTCAAGATCCACATTATCTTACTTCTCATTCAAATAGTCTCTATCTAATAATTTTTATTTCGCCTCCATGACATCTTGAGTAACATCATATTATTTATCATCTATTACAAGTTCATGAATCTCTTCAAGTAGGTTTGCATACTCAATCCAAGCTACACTATCATCTTCAATGGGTGTGTTTTGATCAACCTTTTCATGAGATTTCTCTATAATAGGCAATGTATCTTTTCAAATAGATTCAATCTCTTAAAGGGAATCAATGTACTACTTACAATCATCATTTAGCTCTTCTCTTTGATTGATGTGAATGAGATCAATTTGAATATCATCCTCATCCTTCTCTTTGTAAACTATGGGGATATAGATAATCTCAAACCCCTCTATGTAATCTTGATGTAACTAGAAAATATCCTCTTCAAGTTCAACCTTTTTCTCATTGGGGATCATTTCAACTTCATTCAAGACCTCAGCTAGTTGGTTTAGACAACCTTCAACATCAAGACTAGTTACAACCTCAATAAGATTAGATGTAATTTAATATCCATACTGAGTTATATAATCAATAATATATTCTAAGACCTCTTATTTGAAAATTGAAATGCCTCTTTATTCCCCTAGTGGAGTACAAATGAATATCTCATCCTCATACACACTTGAATTATCTTCATTAATTACAACTACAACTTGGTCTTCTTCATTTTCCTACCATAGGATAGGTTCTTCCTGAATAATGGATATGGTGGGAGGGAAAGGAATATGCTCATGAGTTGTCATAGGATTTGAGAGAGATTTATTGAAACTTAAAGTCTTAGTAATGGAATATTCTTTTATAAATGCTTGGATAAAGATAAAATTTAGTTGTGATATGAGTGTTTCATTCTCCTTAACAACCACTTCATTCTCCTTATAGTCTCTTTGAAGTTTATTTACAAATGTAACTTGATTTACAAACTTATCAACTAGGACCTCTTTATTATGTTGATTGACTTACTAGATAGACCTCCAATATGGAAATGCTTTAGGTTCTTGAGGAGGGGAAAATGGGGCTTGAATAACACAAATTCTTATTTAGGATTGTTAATGGATTCAAGAGGATATGGAGCATATGAAGGATAATAAGGAACACAATAGGGATATTTAGACACCTAATCAAACTAATTTTATTATCTTTGCCAAATATCCATATTGTCTAATACAAATGTACACAACTCATTCCTCTATAATAGATCATTAGATATATCTTAAAATATCCTAATCACTTCTTCATATTGAGAAGTTGAACAAACCCTTTTTTACATTCTAGTATCTTTCTCTCTATCACATCCATTCCATCTTGATAAGCTTATAAATCTAGTTGAGGAAGGGAATAAAGGTAGCATGGTTGAAAACAAAGCATTTCATATGCATTACCATAGCCATGTGAGTAAGGTGTAGGTTAATCATAAGACTGATATGGCTCAGAAGGAGGATAAGAGTGATACTCATTATAATAAGGAAGGTAACAAACTTGATAACATTATTGAGGTATATATTTAGGGTCATAGTGAGGATAATAAGGAGTATTTTAGGACTAATATGAATCCTCATACTAATGGTAAGGCTCATTATAAAATTGATAAGGATCATTATAGGGCTGATATAAATTACTATAGGCTTGATATGATTCACCAACTTGCATGAGATTTAGATATACCTCAAATTCAATTACAAAAACCTCATCAATATAGTAAATTAAAAACACAACTCACTTTGAATAAGTGTCTAGGATACTATAACTATATGACTGAGCTCAGTGTTTCCATTCATGTTTTGAATGTCTCTAAAGGATGATGTGTAGAAGGACAACACCAAAAATACTTTAATTAATTTGGAACATAGTCCCACCAAGCATGAAAGAACTATTATAGATCAAATTATAACCCTTGAAAGGTACTTAAAGCCTTCTAAATTTGGGATAACATGGAGATAATCCTAGTTTATGGGTGATAAATAGGTGAATTTAATCTCTAGGTTATAGGCCTAAGTCTCATTGATGTATCACTTAGGATCATTTACCAATCTATTATCTTGATAGGAAAAGGGATATAGACCTACTATAATGGAGGTGATGCACCGTAATAGTTTGACCACTACCAACCAAATTCATGTGCACATCAACCATAAGACTAACCTAAAAAAACACTACACCTAATTTACCTCTCTACATCAACACTTCACATGAAGGTTGTGAAAGATTTTTGGGATAGGAGGACTAATTAAGATGGTATAAAATGACACTAATGAATACAAAACTCCATAAACCTTAAAAAATCACTTATACACTTCACATAACTAGTAAAGAATCTTTGAAACTGAATATGAATGCTAGAAAAGGACAAAATGCCAAAGAAGCTAAGCTAATCACTTGATAAAATCAAATAGTCAAAAGAGTAGGTAAAAAAAAAAATCTCATTTACCAAAGGATTTAAAATGGTAAGGTCTTTGCTATACTTGGGTTGAGGATACATGCATAGCCTATCAAGTCTCAATTTATATAGAAATTGAAGAGAAGAAGAGATAAATATGTAGAAGGGAGAGATTAACAAGTGTCTCTCAATAGTTACAATAAAGAAGAATTATGAAATTGTTTTATAATATCATAAAGGATAACTATTGCTCTATTGAATATGATTCTTCATCAAAGTGGCATGGAGTTTCTAACTTGATTTCCACCTTGATCTTGCTATTCAAAAGTGGCACTTATCTTTGCTTGTGAGGTGATAAATGACACCCTTAATCATCAAGTCATCTTGAATCATCTTCTAATCCTATTATTTACACTTTGAAATTTCTTAGGAAACTCGTAAAAATGACATTGTAATGATTATTACACCTCTTAGGTGTCTTGAACCCAACTTGGCTCTACTAAGCCTATTTTTTCTTGCAAGTGTCAATTATTGATTTTATCCTTACTAATGCAATCTATCTCTATGGAAGGAATCTCTATATCATATCAAACTTGAAACAACTCATTTAGATGCTTCAAACTCTCTCCAAGATCTCATTTTTCAAATAAAGCTCTTAATAACACTCAATTACTTATATCCCTAAAAGCATGCAAACCTCTTTATGTTGAAGAATGTATGGATGATCTTAGAGAACTAAAGATAGTTTTGATTACCCAATATCCCCTTACAATTGAATGCAAAATTTCATGACATTAAAATAAGTGGAGGTGTCCTTTTTGATATGATATCTCTCCCTAATTAGCATTTCATGCCTAAAAATTGAGTTTTGGCTAAAAATGACTCCAACATGTGTGAAACTTAGTAAAAGTTTTTGATTCATTGTACCCATCCCCTGAACATGCTCCATGCCAAATTTTAAATTCTAAGACCTTGTATGTATGGGTGAATCATGGAGTGTATAAAACCCTAACCTAAGTGCTTATGAGACTTATGAAGGTCACCAAGTTCATTTAAAAGTCAAGCATATCCAATATAATCCATTGGAATGCCTATTTATTCCATTAGGTTAAAATAGGTCTTTTAGGCATCTTATGAGTGCCTTAAACTCTCAAGGATTGTTCATAGAGGACATGCTCTAGATGAGAAACCAAAATACATGAATAATGAGTTAATATGGGTGAATTATTATTCCTAATATATTTATCCTCCATGTATCCTCTCCTAAGAGATATGAACAAGCTAAATCCCTTCTCAATTTGGCAGACTATGTGCATAAAATCTAGAAGTAGGTTTTTTATCTTAAAATCCTTTTAAATGTTGATTAATGCTCAATAATACTTAAAAATGGTTTTAAAAACCCCATATAATATTAATGTATGTTTTTAAAATCATATTTAACCTTCAAATGGCTTATAATATGGTATACTCACACATAAGGGTTTATTGGTAACTTGAACCAATTTACCCTAGAGATCTATTCTAGTCAACTCTTCCTCAATCCTCACTATAAAATGGGTATAGGACCTCATATAAACTATAATTTAATTTCATATCACTTTTTCAAGGTCTTCATGTTTTCACCTCACCTTTCAAAAAATAACTTTTCACCATTCAAACACATAATCTCGATTATAGTCTTTACTAGGATATTTGATTGCAAATATGATAGGTTTACTTTTATTACCTTCTCTAATATTATTTTAGGAATACATAAACCTATACTCACCACAATATCATATCTAATTCATATATTACACATTATATTTTTGTCTTGAAGGTGAGGTTATTTTCCTTAGCTGGCCTATAAGTCTTTAAGAAAGTTGAGTACCTTGTTAAGCTTGAGAATGGCTTCAATTGAATAGATTTTATATTTATTACTGACTAAAAAATTTATGAAAATTGTCCCAATACATATAAAATTTCCATTAAATTTATCATTTGTCTAAAATTCATGACAACGTGCATGTTTTCCTCTAATCTCATACATAACCTATGTACACTCATTTGGATTTGCTATGTCTGATCAGTCCTTCTAGCCTCTTCACTACCCATTACCACCTTGTTATTCTATTAAGAACCTATGTACTTATATGGTAAAATAAAATATGTCACCATTGTTCTAAACTCATAGTTTCAAGCTATGGTCACATATCCACCTTAGTCATTCAAAACTTAACTATGTGTATCCATCTGAACCATGACTATGTTAGATAGTTTGTGGCAAGATTGATTCTTGCTTGGTTATAGTGTTAGTTAATGTATTACATACTCAAGATTTTTTTATATTTTTCAATATTTTCATCCCTCATTTAAAATTTTATATGTTCTTCATGTGGTTCCAAGGCCTTAAATTTCTCAATTCTTACCATTTTATCTATAGGTTTTATTGAAGTGTCTTAGGCTTTGGATTTGAACCTACACTGCACTCATCTTATATCTCTCCACATGTGTTGAATAAATGCATTAAATTCATGATTTAGGTCTTAAAACTCAAAACTTAATGAAAATTTCAACAAATTCTCATAAAATACAGACCCACAAGTCTGTAGACATACAAGTCTACATTCTTCATGTTTTAAGCCTTTATATTGTACAAGCTTGATATATTGAGATATAAAAACATATACACATTCTTCATCACCCTATTTTTTATTTCAATATGTTAATATGCCCCTAACATGGTCATATAATACCTTTACAAACCATCTTTATGCAAACAACTTTATCATATTGTCAAGCCAAGACATTACATACTACTTGGAAAATGTATGGCTAGAGTGATGCATTGGAGAAATTTATGGATCTGTAATAATAATAAAAATATTGAAAACATGGTGAGAGACCCTCATTCAATTCTTTCAAATGTTAAAAACTTGAAATAAATGAAATACCATGAGAGGAAACTTTGTAAACTATGTACAATGGAATTTTTTTGCCAAATTGAAGCCACACATGCCAAATAGTGATTTTAAAATGTCTACATAGGTCCCCTATATCATTTTAAATTTATATCATGCATTAAACCAATTTAGAATTATCATTTCAAGGAGATAAATTGAGATTGTGGGGTTAACTAATTGTTTTTAACTACTCTGCCTTATTAATGACTATTCATAGAGGAGGTAACGACAATATGAAAAAAAATTCCATCTATTTAAATATAATTAGGAATCACTCCTCTTTCAAAAATCTCAGACACTGACTCTCTCTCTCCTCTGTCCATACTGAACAGGTGAAAACTACCTTTGTGAGCTTGTAAAAAGAGCAATAGAGGTTCAGATGAAAGTTTAAGATTCTCAAGACCTTTATAAAAAAACCAAGCATGAACATGACATATATAATCTTAATAGACACCTATCAAACATTTTAACCTAGAAGTGAGTCTCTCAAGTCTGTACAAGTGCATAAAATTACTCTTTTATAAGGTTAAACCTATGAAATTGGTATATTCTGACATCCTTGACATATATGGAAGTTATATAAATCCTCGAAGATCCTTGTAAAGTGTATTTTATGGATCATTCACTTTTTCTATCTTTTAAAAATGTTGAATTTAGGAAAAAACACATTTATCTTTAATTTCTCTTACCTCAAAGTTTTTGAGTTACCTTAAACATTCCAAACATTTTTGACATGTTTATGCAATGTGATAGGGGGAATGAGTTTACAACACACATAATAAACTATGTCACCTTCTGACCAAGCTTCCTCACACCATGGCATTTATAGACTAGCACAATATAAAGATAAACTATTACCTTAATTTTCTCAATTTAACCTTAACCCATGCTAAAAAAACCTTAGGATGACCCTAATAAAATGTCATGAGGCATGACAAGGTTAGGAAGAGGGCATGAAAAGTAATTTTTCAACCTATAGGGGTTGACCTTTTGACCTAGGGAGTGAAAATTGGTCAACAACTACCATGCCAACAAAAAAACACAAAATAATATATAAAAAAATGCAAAAATGTGTTTGGAACCCCTTTCATGTAAAAATTAAAACCTGATATGATACCAATCTTATCTGTACACTAGGTGTATATTTAACTTTAAGTTCTGTCAATAAAAATTCTTTTAAAACATGGGGTTGTTCTCAAGTTATATACCATTGAACAAAACTAGATATAAATTATATTTAGTCCATATCCAATGACTAACATCAATGGCATATGAGATAATATGCAACCCTTCACATGGTACATATATTGCATATAATCCTTCACACTCTAAACATGTTACTACTCCATATATGATTGAAATTTAAATATTGAATATAATTTCAATACCAAATGTTAAGTTATTTATCATTTATTAAATAAGTAACATACTTGTTAAATATTATTCATAAGTTCTCCTAAGTATTTGGTGTGTTATCTTAGTTGTAAGGAATGTAGTTATGTAATCAAAGGGAAAAAAAATCAATAAAAAAAAAAGATAACACAAGATATATGTTACAAAAACTCAACATGATAAAAGTATAACAAGAGTGAATCCATTCTTCCTCATTTCAATTATGTTTTGTAGTTTACAATTTATTACATTCATGGGATTAAAAGAACACCAACCTCGTGGGCTCATACACTTTTAATGATCTCTACAATGTTTGGTGTAATATTTAACTCTTAAGAAATAAAGACCAATGAACTTAGATATCTCAGATCTTAAATCTTCAACCTATTCACATACATGAATATAGTGAGCCAATGAAGGTAAAATTTAATGCATTCCTAAAATGCATCCACATGAATGCTAAGATTTAACACTTTTTTGCCTTTTGATATTTATCCAATATTGACTCACTATATTCTAACATGACAAGACATTTATTTATCATTATTTATCCTTAAAACCTTCCAAGAATCTTAAATGAACCACCAAATGTAAGGATAAACATTTGTAATCATTTAACTTCATAGTTTCTAGACTACTAAAACAAGCTATAGAAAAGTGTTAGACTATTTATAGTCAAAAGTTCACCAAAATCTAAAGGCCATAACTTTATTCATACAAGCTCAAAAAAATCATTTTTTTAATTACATAATTTTGTATGGTAACTAAAATATGTACATAAAAGTTAATTTTTATGCCAAACATATGTTTTTGTAACTCATGCAATATAAAGTATCAATTTTCAAAGACTTAACATATTATAAATTACACATTGTTTTATAGTTCATTGTCTTTCCAACTAAAATGGATGTTATAAATGATAAAATTTTATGAATTTTATTGATCCATCTAATTAATTTAATTAAAAATATATATATTTAGATTTGGTACAAACCTTGTTTCATAGTACTTTTAAGCAACTTTTCATGTATGGATCTAAAGATAAAATTAAGCACTTAGTGGTGAATTTATCTTGGTCTTTAAATTGGATTAATAATTATATTTGGTTTTGTGAAACATTTATCTTATCATTTATAACCTTACTTGTTATATGATATATATATATATATATATATGTATGGCCCTCCATTTTACGTAGTTACTTTTTTGGTACTGGTCAATTTTGTCATTTACAATCAATATGAACTGATGATACTAAATAGAAAATGACAAAACTAACGTAGGTACCCTTTTACTTTTTCTTAGGAAAATTTCATTTTGTAACCATTTCTGTGCAATTTTAAATATTTTTTTGTTGGCTTTGTGTGCCACTAGGTCATTTAATCAAAGTTAGATTAATCATATATATGCAAAGGTATTGTAAGTTATTTTAGGATAATAAAATTACATTATCATGGGGTAAACAAGATTACATATTTCACCTACTTAATTATTAAATATGAATTTTATGTTTGCAAGGGTCATTTTATAGTTGCATGCGTACACAAGGAAACATAGGAGATAGAACATTTAGCATTGCATATATAATTTCACACATATACATTAGCTAAAGAACTAAATTCATGTTTGAGCCCTCTTCCAAGTATTATCAATGTATTTTAGTGTTTGGTGGATCAATGGGGATTTACTAAGGTCAATATAACTCAACTCTTTCACCCAACACCCCAATTTCATATAATATTTCTTGTGGGGAACTAGGTTTTTAACATATAGGTGCAATTTTGATATTTTAAAGTGATAAAAGGTGGAAAAGTATATTTTAAAAATAAGCACATTGAAAGGAAGAAAATTTTAGTTCACTAAATGCATGGTAAGTATCAATTATGAATATTGACCTAACTACTTAGAACCAACAAGGTGAAAATAAATGGAAATAATCCATACACATGGAATGTATATATTCCCAAGGCATGAGTTTTGGATAATCAAAACTATAAGGTACAAATAAATTAAGGTTTTCTTGAATATTATTTTACATTTATTTCTATATTTAGGCTGTATGCCTATCATAGTTTGAGTTAGTTTATGAATACTTCTATATATTATGAAAAATTAAAAATATGTCATTATTATATTAATATATATCTTATTAGGGTTAGTATTTATTGAATTAATAAAAAATAGGCTAAATAAAATTAACAAACCTAGATATTGATTGAACCATCCTTCTGACATTGTAAAAGAAATCTTAAGGTTTCAAATCTCATTTATGATTTTACATACACAAAATATTAATATAGATTTTTTTCTTAGGATTTCACATGTAGTTTCTTGTTTCCATACACAAATAATATTCTCACCTTTGGCCATAGTCTCTCCATGATCCTTTACTTATTATGATTAGGCCTTGCTTATATCAGTATCTTGTTTAAATATAAATAAATCAAACATGGAAAATCAATCAAAAACCCCTAATGAATTTCATTATGTGGATTTCTTATTATCTATGAACTCCAGTCCTTATTATTATGATAATGAATGCATTAATATCCAAATATGTGTTATTAAAGATATTAACCATGTAGATAATTAATACTTTTTCCATTATTACAATCGTGATTATAGGTATGATTATAATTATGAAAAATAAGAGGGTTAGTATGATAGTGAATATTATAGTGAAGAAGAAAATGAATGCACTAATTATGAAGTATAAGATCTTACTTCTCCTATTTATTCTTTATATTCTTCTTTAAATGATACACTATAATAAGATGATAAAATAGTGATGGATATATTGATATTCTTAACATACCCTATGGGCTAAAAAGTGAATAATATTTATCTAATACACCTTGTTTATCAGTAAAATTTTCCACTTCAATTCATCTTATTAATCATTATAAATTATAAGGTATAATCCCTACAAATATATGGAAATTAAAATTAAAATTCCTTATCTAACTTATTAATGGAAAAAGAATATGAAATTCAATCTCTATCTTTGTAAATGGAAAAGAGTTCGATTTATTATCCCACTCAATAAATGATAAAAGAGTGACATTTATTCTCTCTTTATAAATGGCAAAATAAAGTGATATTTCTTTTATCTATTTAGACATGGAAAAATAAATATAAATTATTTCTCTCTTTAAAAATGACAAAATAAATTGAAATGTCTTATCTCTCTTTAAAAATGTAAAAAGAGTGTGAAACTACTTATCTCTCTTTAAAAATGGAAACAAAGTTGTGAAATACATTCTCTCTCTTCATAAATGAAAAAAAAAAAGATAAATTCATTATATTCATCTAGAAATATTAAATTATAAAATCACATGCAATGATTCTTTCTCTTCTCCTAGATTACAATATAGAATTGTCTATTCAAACAAATCTATTATTAAAAAAAATATGATGGACCTCCATGTAGTTATATGTAATGATACATCCTTATAATATAAACACATGGGAGATAATGTTACACATGAGTAGGATGAATCTTCTCAACCTATGCCTACTATAATAAAATATTATGCCTATAACGTATTCATCCATTCATAATTTTGTACCTATGGCAACTCAAAATAAGAAGATTCAACTACTTAATAAAAATCTTAAAGATATTAACATACCTTCTTAGTAATTCATATCATTAATACATGTTGTGGGTGTTTTGTAACATAAAATGCATTATCTAACCTTGGAAAAAAAACATATCATGCTCAGGTTGATTCTAATGATATATATAAAAACCCAATTATGTGTAATATTCTAAATTCACCATTATCTTGAAACTTCCTTATTCTTAAATTTTGTAAAATTGATAGAAGTAGTGATCCTTATATAAATATCACAAAAGTTAGATATTATGTTAAAACATATGATAGTACTTAAATTTCACTAAAACTATTACAAAATATTTTGATTAGAAATGTTTTGAATTTTTTTTTAACTCTCTACATGATGTGTCCTTATAATAATATATTGAGTTATAATATAAATATTTAATGTGATACATTAAAAAAATGGGACCAAGCATTACATATAAATTTTTACATTATCTTCATCAAGGAAAATCAGATCTAGTTTGTGATTACATTTTATAATAAGGACTTGTACACACCAATTGATATATCAACCAATGGATTTTAAAATGTGGTACATATTTTTTAAATCCTTCATCTATCCTCTTAAATTATATATACTTTGTGTAAATTTTGATTCATTTAAATCTCTTTGTGATAAGACTCTACCACTAGAAGATAAATTACCACCTAATCCAAATATAAAAAAGGCACATGAATAAATTAATAGAAAAAAATAAATTCCACATAACAAATACAAGGAAACTATTCCATTACCATAGTAAAACATTTAAATTAAGGAAATTAAAGAGAAAGTAAAACTATGGAGAGTAGGAAAACTATTGGTGTAGGTATTTTAAATTCCACTGATGGGTGGGAAGAAGGAGAGCTGAAGCCCAATAATCTCATAGAGCTTGTGACATCCCCAAAAAAGGCTCTTGTTGCATTGGATACCATAAAATATCAATTTTACTCACACCAAAGTTTATTTAGGGTCCATTGGTATTAGACATTGATCTCATAAAAGGTAAAAAGCTTGTTTTATGGGTAGATTTGGTCGTGAGTGAGTGCCATCTCAAAAAAGTCATAGAGTAATCCTTCCTTATTCCATCAAGAAAAAGATCTAAGTTATGTCTTGAAGTACCAAATACCATTATAGAAAACATTAATTCTTCTCTTTCACATTCTATTTTGTGGAAATTCAATGACTTTAGGCCAAATATTGACTCATTCTAGAAATGGGCCAACCTCAAATGGAAACCAAAAGGTCAAATTGATATATTATCCATGCCCAAAATTTTTTTTACTACTTAAATTCTCACACCCCAAAGATTATATAAGGATACTCATAGGTGGCCCTTGGTTCATAGGGAAATCCATCGTTAGCCTCTATAAGTGGAAGGCAAGTCTTCACCTTAATAGTTTAATCTTGGAGGACATTTCTATCCAGATTAGCCTACTAGAACTACCTCTAGAATTTTGGGTACTAGAGATAATGTTGGGAATCACTAGGGCTCTAAAATAGCCCATTTCTATTAACTCAGTGATAAGAGATAGATGTAAACTCCTGGTGGCTAGAGTGTGTGTTTTCATCTCAGATGATAAACCACTTATCTATTTTATTAAGATCAAATACAAATATGATATTTGGAATCAAAGGATTAAATTTCAAAGAGAATATTTTTTTCAAAACTTGTGATGTCCTGAACCATTCCTCTAAAACTTGTCCCTATTAGGACCCTTCATCCTAACCATCTATTTGTAGTTTGTTTACTTAATAAAATGATATGGATGCATATGTTTTGTCAGTCATCCCTCAAGATTATTATAATAATAGAATATAATAATATAATAATAGTTATTAATCCAGAATTTATGAAATGATATGGATGCATATGCTTTGTCAGTCATCCCTCAAGCTCATTATGATAGTATAATATAATAGTATAAGAATAGTTATTAATCCAAAATTTATGATGAGTAGTAGTTATTTAGTGATAGATTACATTAAATAGGAGGTTAATCTAGTATGAAGGCATCCATGAATTGTATTGAATTAAGCTTGATAAAAGGAGGTTTCCCCTTCAAAGAGGCCAATGATTCTATAATTTTGCTATTTTAATTTAGTTCTATTTGTTTCATTCAAAATATTGTTGATTTTTTTAGTTTATTTCATGTATTCTCACATCTGGTATTAGAGCACTTTCTAGGGAGAATTGTTTTATTACCCACCATATGCTCTCACCTTATCATAATTGGACCTTGTTGATGAAAAAGTGGTAACAAATCCATTCCCATCCCTTCCATGTGATAGTACATATATAAAATTTAATTTTATCATGTCATCATCAATGATCATGATTTTCTGCTCTACCATATTATGATTGTGTTCTACTCTAGATATTATATTCTATTTCAGATCAGGGTAAAACCTATCTGCATAACTATGAGAAGTGTTTGGGGTGAAATACCTAATACTCATTGTGAAGAGTACCATATAAACCCCAAAGTAGCTATCCCATTGAGATGACCCACAGTAAAATAGGTAATGACCTCTTCCTGATTGACTAGTTCCCACCTGTGGGGAAAACCAAGAGTTATCATTAAGAGGTAAATCCATGGCTAATTATTTTTAGAGAGAAATACTCACTCAGCTGGCATTGATGGCCAAATAGATTTTTTTTAAAAAAATTAGGCAATGGTTCAAACATGGGGTCCATTTCTACTAGATAGAGTAGAAAACTAGCATGTGTTGTAGAAGCTTGGTAAGAGAACACTTGGTTGAGATAGTTAGAAGTTGTTGATTAAATCTTATTCCACTTTCACTCCCTAAATAAATCAACTAGATAAATTTCACCAAAGTTTATTATGCTTTATAACCTACCTTCTAGAACATTAGGAATATTCAGTTAGATGAACTAGTACACCAAGGCTTGCTTGAATAGTTTTTCTTCGATATGAAGTGTTAGGCATAAAAAATTTACAAATATTTTGAGGAACACTACACTACAGATGATGAATGAAAAAAAAATGCCCCCAAAAGTGTCCATATTTATCTACATGGCCATATTGAGCCCATATTTTTGCAACATATCATCCTTGAGATTAGAAATCTAAAAAGTCTATAAAGCAACAAAAAATTGGAAACCAAAAAAAAAATCATAGGTTATGGTAGTCACACATACAAGCACCAAGATCATGGAGAAAAAAATTTCAACTTTGATGGCCTGGGTCATTGACTTATCTGATATGGTGTATGGAGTGAATGACATCCATGCCTTTTTGCTCGGGTAAATTATAGAAGTCTTCTTCTAAGAATACTTTTTCATCCACCCACCCATCACATAGGCCCAAACTAGAGTTTCCCATGTTTAATGGTATAGACCTGATAGGTTGGATCTATCATGCCAAGCAATTCTTCAACCTTCATAATACTTATCACATTAATAAAGTCCCCATTTATTCCTTCCACATGGAACTAGAGGCACTCTAATGGTATGATTGTATCTCAAATCCAATATTGACCCTAATTGGACAACTTTTACATCCCTACTTCTAGATAGGTTTGGTCCCTAAAAATTTGAATATTATATAGGATCCCTCACCAAACTTCATTAGATAGACACCATTCATAATTATCAAATTGAATTTGAGAAGCTAGCTAATCACAATAAAGTGTTATTAGATGAGTTCTTTGAGAGTTATTTTATTAGTGGTCTCACAGAGCCCATCCACTCTGAGGTCAAGATTTTCCAACCTCAGACCATGATGGAAATCTTGGGTCTTGCCAAGATCACTAAAGAAAAAATCACCTCCCAGCATCGCACTTTTAATTGTGCATCCTCGAAGTCCTCTTTCCAATAGCTCAACCCAAGGATAATACCCATCAAACATCTCACAAGAGCTGAAATGTGTGCATATCATGAAAAAGGTCTTTGTTATAATTATGATGATAAATGGGTTCTCAAGCACAAATGTATAGAGAAAAAATTGTATCTACTATATGTTTATTCTCCACCAGATATATAATATGATGAGGATACCACTGAGGAGATCACATTGGTACCTGATGATTCTAAGCACTCAAAGTCCACTCCTAAGATCTCCATACATGCTTTGGTAGGAGTCACCACTCCCCAATCAATGCATGTCAAATGGTTTTTTAAGAAACAAACACTCACCATTCTCATCAATTTTAGTATCAATCATAACTTCATTTAACCTTGGTTGGCTAAACAAGTAGACTATTTTATCCACCCTTATTCTAGCTTTTAAGTAATGATTGCCAATGGTGGAACCATACCCTATAAAGGCAAGTGTTGTAATGTTTGAATTTTTGTGGGTGGATATAACCTTGGATATGATATGTTTTCTTTTTGCTTATGTGTATGTGATGTTGTATTTGGTGCCCAATTGTTATGCACTCTTGGTCCCATTCTTTGGGATTTTTCTAAACTATGGATGTAGCTCACTGAGAATGTCCATCAATACACTCTGCAAGGCCTTCTTCCTAGCTCTACTAGTTTTATCATTTCTCATTACATGGAAAAAATTCTTAAATGTGGATCTCAAGGCATCATTACCCACTTTTTCTTTTTTCACACTACTCCTCCATTAGATTCCAACCAACCTTTAGATTTGTTAGACATTTTGGGTAAACATGTAGTTATCTTTATATAACTAATAGGATTACCACCTCACTTCCCTAAAGACCATCATATTTAGCTTCTCCTTGGTAGTACACCCCCCACATCTAGCCCTACCACTACCCATTTCATCATAAGGTTAATATTGAAAATATTATTCATGAACTTCCACAAGCAGGCATCATTTGACCCAACACTAGTCCCTATTCTTCATCGGTCATACTCATTCATAATAAAGATGGTTCTTGGTGACTTTACATTGACTATCAAGACTTGAAAAAGCTAAAAATCAAAGACAAGTTTACCATTCCAATCATCGATTAGCTTCTCAATAAACTACATGGTGCTCGATTTTCCTCCAAATTAGACCTCCACTATGGCTATCATCAAATTCATGTTCATGATGTAGATATTACCAAAACAACATTTCACACACATGATGGTGATTATGAGTTTTTGGTCATAACATTTAGGTTTACCAATGCCCCCTACACATTCCAAGGCTTAATGAACCAAGTAATTTGACCATTCTTTTAAAAGTTTATCTTGGTCTTCTTTGATGACATATTCATCTACAACAACACATGGGAGGATCATCTTCACCACTTAGATATAACTTTGGGAATTGTATGTGTGAATTGCTTATCTGCTAAACATTCCAAATGTTCTTTTGGTAAATTAGAATTCAATTACATGGGACATATTTTTTGTTATGATGGTGTTCATGTTGACCCCACCAAAATTGAAACTATGGAATCCTAGCTGACACCATCCACAATCAAAATTCTATGGGGGTTTCTTGGTTTCATAAGGTAGTATAGGAAATTTCTCAAGGATTACAGAAAAATTACAGCCCCACTAATGGATATGATTAATAAATACTCCTTTATAGGGTCACCTACATCTACTACAACATTCAATATCCTCAAATAATCATTGTGCACCATCCTCATCTTGGCCATGCCTGATTTCTCATAGCCATTTATTATTGAGTGTTATGCATGTGACATGGGTCTTGGTATGGTACTCATGTAGTAAGATCATCCCATTGCCTTCACTATTAAGGCACTCACTAGGTGTAATTTAGCATGCTCCACATATTATAAGGAAATGATGGACATTCACCATGAAGTTCACAAATGGCATCCATACTTGATTGACCAACATTTTTGTATCAAAATAAACCATCAGAGTCTTAAATACTTTTTATAACAATGGGTATCTTCCCTAGATCAGCAAAAATGTGTATCTAAACTCATGAGATATGACTATGAGATCAGTTATAAAAAAGGTAAGGAAAATGTGGTGGCTAATGCTCTCTCTCTCACAAGTTTGAAGACTTAGTGTGCGTATGTGTCATCTTTGTTCCCATTTCCACATGGCTCCATGATATTGAAAAATAATGGAATAATTACATCCCAACCCACCAAATCATTCTTTAACTATCTATTGATTCATCTGCTAAACCTCATTATACTTGGGATGGCCAGACATTACAATATAAAGGTCACCTTTTGTTGACAGTTGGATCTGTGTTCAAACATGCCATTATAAATTATTTGTATGCTTCCCATTTGGATGGACACTCAAGGTTTATAAAAACATATGAGTAGGTTTATCTTAATTTATTTTAGGCTATAATTAAGTAAGATATCAAAACATTTGTTGTAGAATGTGATATTTACCAATGTAATAAAGGTGAGATAGTCACTCCACATGGTCTACTCCAACCACTTCCAATTATAGCACATATTTGGATAGAAAATTCCTTATATTTTATTGATGGTCTCCTAAAATATCGATTCAAATAAATGATTCTATTTGTAATTGATTATGTTTACAAATACACTCATTTTTATGCTCTAGTCCATCCCTACAATTCTTCCACTATTGCTCAGCTTTTTATTGATCAAATATTTAGAATCCATGGTGTCTTTACCTCTATTGTCACATATTGAGATCCTACACTCACAAGCCATTTTTGGCAAGAACTCTTCAAATATTTGGGTACATAATTGAAAATGATCTTGAGATATCATCCATAGATTGATGGCTAGACCAAGATTGTCAATAAGTGTTTGGAAACTATCTTCATTATTTTATTACTGAGAAAAAATAGTAGTGGATAAAATGGTTACCTCTTTTATAATGGTGGTATAACACCTACCACATATCTACCAAAATCACCCCATCTAAGGTCATTTATGGTCAAAATCTACCTTCTCTTATTTCATATTTACTAGTTAGCTCCACTATCTAAGGTATTAATTCTACCCTCCATACACATGAAATTATCCTTCACCTCCTCAAGGATAATATTCACATGGCAAAAATTCACATGAAGCAATAGGTAGACAAAAATTGCTCTCAATAATCCTTTCAAATTAGATATATGGTTTTTCTTTATCTATAACCTCATAAGCAATCCTCTTTGAAGCTCAAAGACCATTAGCTCCAAAATTTTATGGGCCTTATAAAATTCTCCAATAAATTGGAGTTATTACCTATAAGTTATAACTACCACATTCATCATGTGTGTACTATATTTTTCATGAATTTTCCTTAAATAAGGTACTTGTATGCAATATACACACTTAGATAGTGCTTCCTAAATTTGATGCATAAGGGTCTCTCATTTTACAACCTAAGTCTATCATCAACAAGTACTCTTGCTCCCTTCATAATCAAGCCATCACTAAAGTTATTATCCAATGGCAAGGGATGCAACCAAAAGATGTGACTTGGGAATCTCTTATTTCCATTCAATAATAGTTTCCTCACTTCAAGCTTTGGGGTCAAATCTTTTAAGGGGGAAGACATGTTAGGACCCTTCATCCTAGCCATCTATTTGTAGTTTTTTAATTTAATAAAAGGATATGGATGTATATGCTTTATAATTCATCCCTAAAGCTCATTATAATAGTATAATAGTAGTTAATAATCCCACATTCATGAAGAGTAGTATTTATTTAATGATAGATTACATTAAATAGGAGCTTAGTCTAGTATGAAGGTATCGATGAATTGTATTCAATTGAGCTTGATTAAAGGAGGTTTCCCCCTTAAAGAGGCTAGCAATTTTATAATTTTGCTATTGTAATTCAATTCTCTTTATTTCATTCAATATATTACTTATTTTTCATAGTTTATTTCATGTATTTATAATTATATACTAATTTGTTTAGGAAATTAGACCCTCTCAGATTATTACATCTACATCTAGATTCTTAAGGGAGTCTAGGCAATCCTCCCCTTTTGAGGGCCATTGCTCCTCAAAAAATAAAGGGGAAAGCTTTGACCTATGATTAAAACCAAATTAAGAACCATGGATGAGTGTTGAAAATAAAAAGTGTAGGAAAAAATTGGAAGTTGGTGAGGACCAAAAAAATGTAGGTAGACCCTCATCTTAAAGTGCTAAGAAAATAGAAATAGGCAAACAAGTAGCAAAGGGTAGGTAGATGAATGTTAGAGATTTTCCAAATAATATGAAACCAAAGTTATATTGGAACATAAGGGGGATGAATAACCATAAAAAACAAAGATTTTAAAAATAATTAATTATGAAATACAAACATGATATTGTTTTGTTTCAATAATCTAAAATGTCTATGGAAAAACTTTTTAATATAAAATATAATATTTGGGATAAGGCCTTGTGTAGCTATAGTAACTCTAGAGGTGCATCTATTGGTATCTTGATGTTTTGGGAGCCTAAGGTCCTCAATGATAGCCCCCTAAGTGAAATTGAGTTTGATATTACCATATTTGTTTAGGATATTCTAAAAACAATTGGGTCCTCACTAATGTTTATTCTCCAAACTCCAAGAGTTAAAGGTGTAGACTATCAGAAAATATCATAGATATGAAAAAATTCAAAAACTAGTCTTGGATGGTGGCAGGCAACTTTAACTCTCCCTTGACCCTTGGAGAGAAGAAAAGGGAAACCTACTCCCTAATCAACATCATGATAGAATTTAGTGAGTTTGGTGCTAAAGCTAGTTCTATTTATGTGGAGCTAAAGTGAAATCCTTACACGTGGTCCAATAGGAGATTGGGGATAATCTCATTCAATTCAGACTTGATAGGTTCTTTATCTCTCTTAATTAGAATCTTGATTCAACTAATTCTCTATCTTCTTTGCCAAGGATTGGATCAGATCATAACCTACTTTTCTTTCTAAGTGAGAATATGTCTAGAGCCAAATGCATTCCCTTTAGATTCAAGAAAATGTGTCTCTCTAATTAGATATTTAGATATTCTATAAATGAATGGTAGCAAATCCCAATTCATGGATCTTTTATCCACACCCTAGAAATGAAACTCAAAATTGTCAAGAATAAACTCAAAGTCTAAAACAAGGAGGTTTTTGCGAACATCTTCCTTTATAAGTAATTCATAGAGAAGGAAATTAGTAGTTTATAAAGGTAAACTAATTCTTATGTCTCCACCCCCTCTCTCCAAGAAAAATAAAAGGAACTCATAAATCTCTTCCATAACTTGGAAGCTAATGAAGAAACCTATTAGAGGTAGAGATCCAGGAAGATATAATTACAGGAGGGGGATAGAAATACAAATTTATTCCACACCTCTATGTCCAAGAACTATTATTACCTATTCATATCAAAAATAAAAGGGTAGGATGACACCATATATAAGGAATAAAAAGTTATTGAGGGCTAAATCGTTACTTTTTACAAAATTTTTTTATAATTTGTTCCCTCCTAAGATGTTCAACTTGAAGACTAGGTGGTCAATCTCATTGAAGGGGTTATTTCTTAGGAGGATAATACTAGCATTCTTTCCCTCCCTTAAAATATGAAATCATAGCTATTGTCTTTTCTTTGAAATGGGATCAATCCCTAAGTCTTGATGGTTTTCCACCATTATTCTTTCAGGTTTTCCAAGGCATTATTCAAACTAAGGTTTGTATGAAAATTTTGGAGTTCTTCAAAGTAGGTACCATGATTTAAGATTTTAATAAAACTTTTCTAATTCTTATCCTAATGAAATAGGGGGCCTCTCATCTAACAGACTTCAATCCCATTAGTTTATGCTCCACCTTCTACAAAACTTATACAAAAATTTTATATTTAAAAATTCAAATGCTTCTAGAAAACATGATTATGAAATAATAGGGGGTCTTCATGTTTGGTATACAGATCCTGGATGGTATTATAATAGCGCAAAAACCATTCACTCAATGCATAAATCCTTTAGACAATGAATGTTTCTGAAAATAGACATGAACAAGGCCTATGATAAAGTCTCATGGCAATTCCTTGACAAAATTCTTTTCAATTTGGATTTAATCAGTCTGTTAGAAACTTGATTTTCTATTTCATATCTACTCCTATGTTCTTAGTTATCACTAATGGTGTTCTTAGGGGTATTCTCTCTATTGCAAGAGGGATCAAACAATGGGATCTCCTTTATCCATACCTATTCATCATCATGGCTGAGTCCTTCAGTAGGATGATCGATAAAGCCATAACCTCTAACATCATCAAAGGTATCATAGTGGCTCCTAACACCAGATAGGTCATGCACCAATATTTTTTGGATGATACACTAATAATGAGGGAAGACTTAGTCACTAAATCCATATTTTATACAAAAATCCTAGAAATCTTTGAGATAGTCTCTGGTAAGAGTGTAAATTTCTATAAAATCTCACTATTCTTCATCAACACTCTAGTTGCCATGCGGGATAAGAATTATAGAATTTTGGGATACATAATAAATAACCTTCCTTATTCATATGTTGGTATTCCTCTCTTTAAAAATCCTATGAAAACTAAATTTTGGAATCCCCTCATTGATAGGATTCATAAGAAATTATTTGGGTGGATAGGAACCTCCTATCACAAGCTAGAAAATTACAACTTCTAAAAATTTCCCTTCAAAGTATCCCAAACTTCATGTCTTGGTTTATCATACCAATGAAATTATCAAACCAAATTAAACAATTTCAAAACTAATTCCTCTAGAGAGGGTCTGAGGATAGATTCGAGTTGCTCCTCATCTCTTGGAATAAGACTTATGTTTCGACATTAAAAGGAGGATTGGGATTGAGATGGGTGAGATCCATGAATCAAGCCCTTCTATTGAAAAAAGTTTTTAGGTTGATTAAGTAAGATAACTCTTGGACTAAAATCATAAGGGCCAACTATCAAAATTCTAGGTAAGATCATTCCTTTCTTAATGAAGAAGGCCCTAGTAACGGTTCAACTTTCTAGTGATCCCTGAGAATAGGAAAGGACATTTTTAAAAAAGGCCTCAAATGGAATATAAAAAAGGGGATAAATTTGAATTTTGGAAGGATTCTTGAATCTAGTCCCCCTTAGACTCCTTTATCCAAGATTTAAAGTTCATTTTTTTTTCAAATATACCATTAGCCACAAGTTATGTGATTACTAAGATGTTTTAAATGGAAAAAATATTTTTTTTGCATAAAGAAGACTCCAATTAGTGATAAATAATCATCCTTTGTGATTTAAACTTAACTCTCTAGAATATTGACATGAGAATATTCCTGAAAGAGGATGACATTATATGGAAATGTGATCTATGCAACCTCTACTCAATCAAATATATCTATCTTTCCCTTTAGGATTAGGAAAACCCTAAAGAAAATTGGAATGGCCTATGGATAAAAATCCTCACCCTGAAGATCAATGTCTTCTTCTGATTGGCTACCTAAAACTAGATCTTCACCATGGACAATCTGATGAGAAGGGGAATCCTAATTCCAAACCATTGTGTGCTCTATAGATAAGAGGTAGAATCAATGGATCATATATTCCTCTTATACCTTTTTCCTCTTCAATCTTTTACTCCTTCAATCTTTCTAACTACTCCTGGGTCACCCTAGAAAGCATCAAAGATCTTATCACCCAATGTAAACCACCCTAGGACTCACCCCCTTGAAATTTTAGTTGATCCTGGCCCTACCCCATATCTTATGGGGAATCTATTTGTTTATAAACTCAATTATCTTTGACAATTGTAGGCCTAATCCCTTCTCAACCTTTAATAAAATAATGGCCCTGGTGAAGGAAAACTAGCTATCTTATGCTTCTTCCTTTGATAAGCCTAGCTCCCCTCTTTTCTCCTAGATTCTTTACCAACTAAATTTAGTCATACCAGGCACCTCATATAAATATGTGATAGATAAATCAAAAGTCAAGTGGACTCATCCTCTACTTAATAGGAGTAGGAGGTATCATTAGAGATTCTTTCAATACTATTAGGGGAGCCTAATTAGATCCCCTACGGACCCAAATCAATCATGCTGTGAAAGAAAAAAAAACTCTATGGGGAATCGACCTTGCAGTTAAATTTTGGATGGAATTTATTCTAATTGAAGGTGATTTTATGAATATCATAAATTGTCAAAAATGTCTGAATCACTCATCCTAGAACATTGTCAAGACAATAAATGATGTAAAAAATATGATGACTCATCTCAAAGGGGTGTTATTGGCACATGTGTATAGAGAATGGAATAAATACACTAACATGATGGAAAATATTTGGGTTCAATCAAAGTTATTTAACAATTGGCATGGTAATCACTTTCTTACTAACATCACCCCTTACTGAATGAGATAGAAGATAGCTCAAACAAAGTAATGACGACCCCTTTAATGATGAATCAAATAAATTATAAAGGAATAGATCATATTTCATGTCAAAATATAATTATCCAACCCTTTCTAAAGATTTTTCATGATAGAGTAGACCCATAATCCCATAACATTAACTTATTTGATCCTAATTCCAATATGCATTACACTATAAAGGGTTTAAATAGGGAAGCCTTTGAAATATGGTTGTAAAAAAAATTGATGGGAAGGGATCATGAAAATTTTAAGATAATTTACTATGAGGAAACTAAGGCAAATGAGTACATTTATCACAAAATGGTGAAGGGTGGTTTGTCAACTTTTATGGAGAGACCAGTAGGCCATGACACAGGACTATCAAAGGACTTTGCCAAGGGGTGGAAAGACTAGGAGGTCCATATCTATGGAATGAGAATTTAAATAACTAAATAAATCATTAGAGACATAACATGAATGGAATATTTTAGGAACAAATAATTTAAGAACAAAAGGAGGAAGGAGGAGCTCATAAATATCTTCTTCAGCAATGAAATGAAAAATCTATAGGCAATATCCCAAAAAGGGTTTATGAGGATGGAACTACTGAGAAACTTGCATGAGGTTTATCTAAAAATTATATAATATATTACATTAGAGGGAAAATACAATGTGATATTCTCCCATCATTTCCTCTTACTCAATCATTTTAGAGGGCATGCCATCAGTCTCATGTTCTTTCTACTAAAGTCATTATAGGCTATAGAGATGAACTTAAAGGGAAATCCATTGATGGGTATCGTTCATCAATTCGTAATTATCCTATTAGTTAAGAAAAGGTAAATTTTGTGGTCTATAATATTTACAAAGGTGATCAATATCCTAAGTGAGTTAGAGGAATCAGATAAGGATGAGGAATTAGTCACCAAGTTTGACACTAAAAAAGATGGTAAGGAAAAGTTTGAAGGGAATAGAGGTGAGTCCTCCCAAGGGGACTCCAAATATTAAGGCATTAATAGGGTAACTATAGGTTATGAATCTCATATTTCTAGTAAAGGTTAGGGGACCCCTAATCCCAAGAATAGGGAGGGTATTAAGCATTCAATGGAGAATTTGTTCATAAAGATTTCAATGTAAAAGCTGCTCTATAATGAGATTATGGAGGAATTTAACAATATCAAAGGGATGCTAGGTCTTGGGATGGTTGAAGTGAATGTTGGTAAAGAATAGGAAGGAACTAAAGAGCTCACCCCATAGGATAACACTTAGAGTAGTGGGGCGGAAGACAATAGGGAGCTCAAGAAGGAGATGAAAAAAATGAAGATGACCAACCCGAAGTGAAAGAGGAAGGGAGAGGACAAAGATCAATTTGTGGGGAATCACACTAGAGGAAAAGTAAACATCAAAAGTGAAAGTTTGGTTTCCAAGAAATTGGTCATTTATTTTGAATTAGACTAGTTGAACTCTTCTTTGTATCTTTTTGTTCTTTTGAGACTTTTGGCCAAAGTTTAGTGTCTTTTTATTCGAATGGTGTTTTTTATCGAGTCTCTATTTATTTATCTAATATATGTTACTTATTCATTCCTATATTTTGACTTTTTGTATGGGAATGGGACTTTGTAACCTAGATTTTACCAATCTAATTAAAAAAAAGCCTAGAATCAAAAATAGAGAAAAATAATCAATTTACAATGTAACACCCAATGTGAATAAACCTAACATCACTAAGTAGCAATGATTCAAGTTTAATAGTTTTATAGATCAACCAAATGAAATTACATATGCATTATTGGATAAGAATTTAAACACTCTAACTCTTAAAACTTATTTCCTTCCTCAATATCTCAATAAAGTAAAAATCAAATAATGTTGCATTTATCATGGTATTAATTGACATCAATGCATTTATTTTTATGAATTCTAAAAAATATAAAAAATAAAAACATGGATTGAGTGGTTATTACATTTGGAAATGATGAAACTTGGTCAATAAGATCTCATTCCACACTTTATTTACTACTTATTCAATGAATACTGAGACATACCAGGATATTCATATAAAGGAATAAATAGTCCATCATAATTCTAATCATGATGATGCTATCAAAATGACTTATTATATTTCAAATTATACCATGACCAATGTATCATAAGGTGTTACAATTTAATAACTAATGGTAATTTGATATTTAACTAGAAGATAGCCTAGAGAAGGAAAAGTTGAAAATGATAAGGCACAATATAATATAGGCATAGTTTCATCCCATTCCAACAAGTATGGATACCAAAATTGAATCCAAAATTTATGTATCAAGTGAATTGAATTCTAACATTATTTCACAATAATAGGATAAAAAATAGAATAATCTGATTTGTTCCAAAATAAGATCAATAATTGCATTTAGAAGATTACCATAACTTTTTATTAATGAGTGGGGAAATCATTAATGATCATTACAGATAACACATAGTACTATTATTAATCTCATTAAATAAAATTTTTTTTTATTCAAGGAATATATATAAATGTACAAAGTGAAATAATTGAATAACCTCTAATACAATATGTTATATAAACATGAATTAAAATTGGCCATTACATTTGTACAAATATCTAATATAAAACTAATAGAAATTAAATGCAAAAGTTAAAACCATATGAGACTCATTATGATAATAAAACTCATTTGACAAAAATGAATTAAATCATCATATATAATAAGATTAAAATTTAAAATATAGTAAAATTCAATTAACCATGAGGGTAACATCCCTTGATACATATAAATCATCACTATCACTATGCCTACTAGATCTATAAGTAAAGGTTATGTTATTTCATTTATACCCTAATGAATGACATTTATAAATTTCTCACACTACTGAAAATAAATTATAATTATGCTATATTTTTACTTTCTTTTCCTATTGAGCATTTTAGCTAGCCAAGATATCCCTTGATAAATCACTATTGATCTTGGGATCAACCATTTTTCATTTATCTAGATCCACCTTAAAATGATCCCACTCACCTATAATTAGATTGAAATATATGGTAGCAATGGGAATATAGTACAAAAATGGTGCATGTATACCCATAATGTGATCTACCCTTAATTAATACATCATATACTATATCAAAGGAATATTATGCATCAATGTACAAATGAATGCATCTACCATAGTATCTCAATACTCATCACCTACATCACAAATTCCTAAAACACACATGCTATTATATGTTTATAAAAAATGATAAATTTTAAATAAAATCATAATAACTATATCATTATATAGTCCAAGATTTGGGTAGCCATGACTTGTTCCTCCATCTCCTCTTTCTTGAGCCATGGGTATGCCAAATAGATTCATTAAAATAGGATAAAAGATAGGCCATCTCATGCCTTTTCATGACTTAGTGTATAGTGCATTAGACCCCACATCTTCTATATCAGTAACCGTAAGTGAAGGATCCATGTACCACATATGTAAAACCACTAAATTTTCACCACTTAGCAATGGAATATTAGTTACATAATGAACTAACCTTATGGTTTGTTTCTAATAAAATGATTCTAGATGGACATCCTTCTAGATGCCAAATAACAATGTGACCCTCTCAAACTAAAATATATCCACATCACAAGGAAATTGGTCATATAGCCACACACTAACATGAATGAGAGATAACTCTACCACATATTTGAGCCATGTATCATAGCCTTGGTATGCCCTCAACCCTATATTAATATTTTTGAGCTATACATGAGCATATATTACTCCATAGTGATCAAGATTTTATTCCTCTCTAGTATCAACCTATTTTAAAAAAATTATACATTGACCCACTTACCATGGGGTCCTTTAATCATCCAAACTAAAATAATATACACATACCTAAAATGTTTAGTAAGGTTAGAACACCAAGGCCTCTAACATGACACTCTAAAGTGAACCTATACAAATATATGTATAAGTGGGACTCCATGGTATGTCCCTATGAATATAAATATAAGACATAAATTCAAATAAATGATAAGGGATGATAAAAACACCTTTATCCAAGATCACAAAGGAAGCAAGAAATAGGATATCGATTTATGTAAGCACATAAATTATATTATGATGATGTACCCAACTAACACTATGTAGCCATACCCTCAATACTAATAACCTTAGGCCAAAAAATTTGTGCGTGTGTGTGACACACACACACACACACACACACACACACACACACACACACACACACACACACACACACACACACACACACACACACACACACACACACACACACACACACACACACACACACACACACACACACACACACACACACACATCTATATATGACACACACATATATAGAACACACACACACACATCTATATATGACACACACATATATAGAACACACACACACATCTATATATGACACACACATATATAGAACACACACACACAACTATATGTGACACACACATATATAGATGTGTGTGTGTGTGTGTGTGTGTGTGTGTGTGTGTGTGTGTGTGTGTGTGTGTGTGTGTGTGTGTGTGTGTGTGTGTGTGAATAAGACATCCCCATCCCATCATGGCTCACACTATGTCCAACTCACTAAATATTAGTAATATAAAAATATGTCACACATCCTAATAAGTCACATTTACTTACCTTTTGGGGAACCAAAATCTATAAGTGTCAGGATTCCACCTCTCTACTAAGTTGAAGATGACATGAATATCATCTATAATCTTTCCTAATTGATCCACATGTCTAAATCTAGGTATATCAATAATTTTCCATTGGACATTATCTAAACCTATTTTGTTCATAGTTTCCATTTGTCATGAATATCCGAACTCTTACATATTCAAATCTCTCTAAAAACATAAAAAATTGTAATAATTTCATATATAATTGAATACAATACAAATATATGCAAAAAATACTCAAGTAAAATTAGTCAAACCAAATGGTTGCATCTAACTAAATATGATCACTATCATTAGGTGTTTTCATCATAACTAGCCTATTATGTTAGTACTAACATAATAGAAGATATTTTTGTCATATATATCTAGTAGTACTAACCTCAAAAGGATAGTAAAGTTACTCTTGTAAAACAACAAAAAGCTACCTGAAATCACATAAATTAGAAAATTTAACATGTTTAATTTTTTTTTAACTACAAAATTGATTAAAAATGCAAAAAAAAAAAATCATACTAAGTCTTCAAGCTATTTGGCCTATAAGGGAGTATGTAATAGCTCAATATGATAAGGTAATTCATCTCAATAGTTCACATTTATAATATTTCAAAACATAAACTCACTTTCATAAATATTCAATTGAATTAGAGTTTTCTAAAAAAAAAAACCTATTTATATAAGTTGACATTTCAACTAGGAACTATACCTAGTTCAGTTTCAAAATTAATACCTATGATATTTTGCACACCAAATCTCAAACCTTGTGTATCTAAATCACTCATTTTTAGTTCTATTGGAAAACATGAAATCTTTTATTCTTTGAGCTAACATTTAATAACTATTAATGAAAATATAAATTTTACCAAAATTTTGTGAATACTCTATAAAAAAATTTCCCTAATTTTTCCAAATAGGGACAACTCTTGATTCTAAATACACACCATTGACTTAAAAAATTATTATATATTATTCAAAAGATAAAATTCATCAAAATATACTATCTATCTACTCCTTATAGAGATAGATTCATTCAAAATCCAAAATACAACTATACAAATCCATAAAGTTAATATTCTAAATACTAATTTAAACCAATTATAAAATTGTACAAAGATTTAGGCCTATCTAATTACATATATATTTCAATATGATCAATTCAAAAGTCACATCCATTTCATAAAAATGGTGGATTAAATTGGGATTATTATATAATTTTAGATATTAGTTTTTGATACATTATACATAATTAAAATTATCATAATTTTGACACTTACATAGGATTTAGAATTTCAAATTTTGGCACCCTACACATAATTTAAATTTTATCTGAGTTGTCACATTATACATGATTCATAATGGTTCAATTACATGACATATATTAACACCTCAACATAGATTATGGGGTAATATATCATGTATATAAAGTCACTACACTAGGACTTATGTATATATCACATACTTAGGTACATATACATTGGCATATATAAATAATATATAAGATTGTAAATTATAAGTTTCTACATACACATACATCTAAGATATGTGATCTAAAATTCAACATATAGATATATATAATCCTTGTCAATTGGCATAGATTCATTAGATATGATATTGATTTCTAAAATATACATACTTTCATATTATTAAGTCATGATATATACACACTTTCATATTATTTATGTTTGATATTGATTCATGCATGTATACACACTTCCAAAGTCAAGGGCATGATATTGATTCATACACATATACAACATAGTTTACAATTGATTGGCAAATAATTTTAATTTCACTTCATAGTTATCAAATATATGATCATGATGGGGGAATCAACATCATTCATTCTCTTTTGATAATGAATTTGTCTTAAATGAATGAACTTAATCAAAACTATACAATCAAACATGCGATCATGATGGATCCATGGACAGTATCCATTTAATTTTGATCATGCGATGAAATAATTTTATTGAAACCATATAAATATAATATACATACCATCAACTTCATTGATTCATTTTAAATTATGTGTTTGGGTTTAGAGAGGATTAACACATCACTCATTGACCTGGAATATAGATTTTATTTTTTGACCTTAGAATTACTCTTAATATAACTTCTTGGATTTTTTTCCATTTCCTTAGTCTAGAAGTGAACAAGAATTCAATTTCTTTCTTTTTATCCATAGTGAATGGTTCAATTGTTGATCCTCAACACTTCTTCTCTCCACTCCAAGGAAACACTCAAAGGGCCCACTCCATGAGTGAAACCATAACACATACATATAGGTGTAATTATTATTTAAACATATTTTACTTTATAACTATACTTCTTTATTTGATAAAAAAACTGTCTAATCACATACATAATCTCTTTCAATAACACTTGGACATCATTAAAACAAACAATATGTCTGAATGCAAAATCACTCATGTACATTTGCATAAAATTTTCCATTTTATCTAGTATTTAAATTTTATTTAAAAATCTAAATTAATTGGGGGAAAGGGGAAATGTAGATACTCAACTTTGTTATAAGCCTTGTTCCATAATAATTTTAGGAAAATTTTCATAAATAGATCATCAACTATGAATTAATTACTTGGTGACATTTCTTTGGGTATTTTTATTATTTAACTAGTTATATTTCATTTACTAGAGCCTATATCTTATCAACTTAAACTTTACTTGGTATATTAAAAATATATTTAGCCATCCCCTTTACCTTGGAATATTTTTAGGACATGGTTTAATTCCACCATTTAATTCAATATCAAATATCAATACTAATTGAAGATGATAGAACTAGTCTAGGTACCCTTTTAATTTATTTTGGGAAAATTTCCCTTTGTGACCATTTTTTAGGAAAGTTTAAAGTTATTTTGGTTTGCTTTTTATACCACTAGGTCCTTCAGTCAAAGTTACAAAAATTATATATACAAATCTAATTTAAGTTATTTTATGAAAATAAAGTTTCATTATCAAGGGGTGGACATTATTTAATATTGCACCTACTTGATTATAAAATATGAATTTGATGTTTTCAAGGGTTAGTTTAAAGTTTTATGATTATACCAAGGGAAAGATAGGAGATAGACAATATAGGGTTGCATACAAAATTACACACATATACATTAATTGGATAACTATATTCAATTTTGATCCCTGTTAAGAGTATTATCAATGTAGTGTAGTGCTTGGTCTATTAGTGAGGATTGACTAAGGTCATTCTTACTCAACCCTTTTGACCAACACCCCAATTTCATATAGGATTTACATTGCATAACTATGGTTTTAACATATGGGTTTAACCATCATATTTTTTAAGAGATAAAAGGTGGAAACATAGGTTTTAAACATAGGCACATTTTGCTATAAGAATAAAATATCTCACTATATGCATGGTTAGTATCAACTATAGACATTAACCTAAGTAATTGGATACGACCAAGAAAAAACACATGGAAACAAACCGTACACATGGAATTTATATAGTCCTAAGGTATATATATTGGATAAACAAAACTTTAAAGTATTAATAAAACAAGTTAATATCTTCTTACATATTGTTGTACATTTAGTGTTATATTTAGCCTATATGCTTATCATAGTTTGCATTAGTTTATGAACAGTTGTATTTATTAAGGAAATAAAAAATATGTAATTATTATATTAATATATATGATACTAGATTTAGTATTCATTGAATTAATTGAAAATATGTTAAAACATATTAGTAGTCCCAAATATTGATCTAACCATCCTTCCAATATCGCAGATTTATTTTCTTAAGGTTTCATATCTCACCTCTAATTTCCATATCCAAAAAAATATTTTTATATTTTTTATAGTATTTTATATCTTATTTTTTATTTCCATTAAAAATAATATTCTCACATTTGGCCTTATTATCTCCATTCTTTATTACTTAGTATGATTTGGCCATGCCTATATTTCAATAGATTGTGTAAATACAAATAAATCAATCATGAAAAAACAATCATAAACCCATAATCACTCTCATTATGTGGATTTTTTATTATCTAATAACTCCATTCCTTATGATTATGATAATGAATGAAATAATATCTGAACATGTGTGATTAATGATGATAGTTGTGTAGATGAATAATATTTTTTTTGTGATTACAATTATGTACGATTATAATTATTAAAAATAAGATGGTTAGTATGATAGTAAATACTATAGTGAAGAAGAAAATAAATACACTAAAATCGATTATAAAGCCTATGTATCCTATTTAATCTTTTCATTCTTACTTGAATGACACATTAGGGAAAGATGAGAAATATAGTAATGTATATTTTTATATTCCTAACATACACTATGAACTATAAAGTGAAGACTATTTATCTAATACACCTCATTTAACATTTAAATTTCAACTGTACTTCATATTATTAATCAATATAAAATTAAAAGGGATAATTTATAAATATAAATGGAAAATGAAATTTAAATTCCTTAACACTCTTTAGAAATGGAAAAATAATGTGAAATTCTTCTCTATATTTTTAAATGGAAAAAGAGTGAAATTACTTGTCACTTTAGAAATTAAAAAAGAATGATAATTTCTCTTTATAAATGGTGAAATAAATGGAAATTCCTTCTATATTTATAAACGAAAAATAAAACTTAAATTACTTTTCTCTTTCTTTAGAAATTATAAAATAAAATCAAATGCCTTCTCTCTGTCTTTAGAAATGGAAAAAAGAGTGTGAAATTACTTATCTTTTTAAAAATGTAAAAAAGTGTGAAATTTATTCTCTCTCTTAATAAATGAAAAAATAATGTGAAATGCATTTTATTCCTCTATAAATACTAAAAAATAAAATCACATGCAATGATTCTTTCTCTTCTCATTAAATACAATGTAACCATATCTCTTCAAACAATTCTCTTATTCAAACAAAATATGATAAACTTGATGTAGTGAAAATGTAATTATATTCAATTATACATATTTAGAATTTAGATCTATGGAAGATAATTTTACATGTGAGTATAATGACTCTTCTCAACCTATGCCTAATATAATAAAATATTATGCCTAGACTTTATTCATCCATTCATAATATTCTACCTATGGAAATTTACAATAATAATATTCAAACACTGATAAAAATTATTACAATTCTTAGGTTGATTCTAATTATCTATTTACAAACCCAATTGTACGTA
>JARHVA010002603.1:140000-210000 GCA_037957365.1 Torreya grandis
AATAGACATCATTTATAGATAGTTTTCTCATAGTCTCCATGTGTGGTTCATATTAGAACTCTTAGACACTAAAATGTATCTATAAAAACATAAAAAAAATGAAACAATTTTAGATAAAATCTAAAATAATATAAATAGATCTAAGGAATACTCGATTAAAATTAGTCAAAACAAATGGTCATATTTGACCAAATATAACCACTATAATTGGGCATTATCATCATGAATAGTCTATTGCATTAGTTATTACTATCAAAACAAATGATAATTTTATCATATAGATACAATAGTACTGACTAAAAAGTATAGTAATGTTACTCCTATAAAATAGCCAAAAACTACGTAAAATCACCTAATTTACAAAATTAAACATTACCATTAAATTTTTAAAACTTAAAAATTGAATAGAAAATGCCAAAAAAAATTCATACCAAGTTCTCCAACTATTGGGACTATAAAGTAACCTATAAGTGCTCAAAATTACAAGGTAGCACATCTCAACAACTCATCATCATAATATCTTAGATCTTGAAATGGATTTTAAAAACATGCAAATTAATTAATTTTTAAAAAAAAATCAACCTATTTATATGGGTTGACTTTTAATCTAGGAACTATACCTAGTTCATTTTTAATATTAATATCTATGCATGTTTTGTGTAAAATATCTTGAACACCATTTATATAAATCAATCCTTTTTGGTTGTATTGGAACACATGAAAAATGTTATTATGTGTGGTAACATTTAGTAACTATTAATGAAAATATAAATTATGCAAAAATAAAAAATGAATGCTCTCCTACAAAAATGTTTCCTTAATTTTTCAAAATGGGGAGAACTCTATACTATAAATATAAGGCATTGCTTTTATAAATTTGTATATTAACCAAGGAGAAAATTCATAAAAATATATTATATCTTTACTCCTATTTGAGATCAAGTTTTTAAAAATTCAAAATACAATTATATAAATCCATAAAGTGAATATTCTAAATAACTAATTTGAACCATCTCATAAAATTCTACAAATGTTTGAAGTTACCTAATTACATCTATCTTTCAATATGATTTATTTGACAACCACATCCATTCCATCAAAATGGGGGCTTAAATTGGGATTATTATAAAATTTTAAATTATTATAGTTTGGCACATTACATAGGAGTTAGACTATCAGAGTTCAAAAAATTATACATGATTCACATTTTATCATATTTGTCACATTATATATGATTCACAATGGATAAAATATCATGTGGTTCAATTAGGTGAAATATATTGACAAATCAACACATATTATGGGGGAATATGGTATGCTTAAGAACTCACTCCACTAGGACTTGCATATAAATTCATACAAACTTAGATGTATATTCATTAGCATATACACATAATCTATAAGAATATAAATTACAAGATTCTAAATACACATATATCTAATATACATGATTTCATATTCAACATATAAATGCATATCATTCCTTATCAATTGGCATAGATTTAGGGGGAATAATATTGATTAATGAATACTAATCACCTTATGCCCAATTAATCATATATATATATATATATGTATATATATATATATATATATATATATATATATATATATATATATATATATATATATATATATATATATATATATATATATATATATATATATATATATCTGTGTGTGTGTGTGTGTGTGTGCATGCGCATAAATATCATATCCCCATCTCACCATGGATCCCATTATGGCCCACTCACCAACTATCATTAATCTTTAAATATTCCACACATCCTTTAATCTTACCTAAATGAGCCACATGTCCAAAACTGGCTCTGTTAATAATCTACCAATAGACATCATTTATAGATAGTTTTCTCATAGTCTCCATGTGTGGTTCATATTAGAACTCTTAGACACTAAAATGTATCTATAAAAACATAAAAAAAATGAAACAATTTTAGATAAAATCTAAAATAATATAAATAGATCTAAGGAATACTCGATTAAAATTAGTCAAAACAAATGGTCATATTTGACCAAATATAACCACTATAATTGGGCATTATCATCATGAATAGTCTATTGCATTAGTTATTACTATCAAAACAAATGATAATTTTATCATATAGATACAATAGTACTGACTAAAAAGTATAGTAATGTTACTCCTATAAAATAGCCAAAAACTACGTAAAATCACCTAATTTACAAAATTAAACATTACCATTAAATTTTTAAAACTTAAAAATTGAATAGAAAATGCCAAAAAAAATTCATACCAAGTTCTCCAACTATTGGGACTATAAAGTAACCTATAAGTGCTCAAAATTACAAGGTAGCACATCTCAACAACTCATCATCATAATATCTTAGATCTTGAAATGGATTTTAAAAACATGCAAATTAATTAATTTTTAAAAAAAAATCAACCTATTTATATGGGTTGACTTTTAATCTAGGAACTATACCTAGTTCATTTTTAATATTAATATCTATGCATGTTTTGTGTAAAATATCTTGAACACCATTTATATAAATCAATCCTTTTTGGTTGTATTGGAACACATGAAAAATGTTATTATGTGTGGTAACATTTAGTAACTATTAATGAAAATATAAATTATGCAAAAATAAAAAATGAATGCTCTCCTACAAAAATGTTTCCTTAATTTTTCAAAATGGGGAGAACTCTATACTATAAATATAAGGCATTGCTTTTATAAATTTGTATATTAACCAAGGAGAAAATTCATAAAAATATATTATATCTTTACTCCTATTTGAGATCAAGTTTTTAAAAATTCAAAATACAATTATATAAATCCATAAAGTGAATATTCTAAATAACTAATTTGAACCATCTCATAAAATTCTACAAATGTTTGAAGTTACCTAATTACATCTATCTTTCAATATGATTTATTTGACAACCACATCCATTCCATCAAAATGGGGGCTTAAATTGGGATTATTATAAAATTTTAAATTATTATAGTTTGGCACATTACATAGGAGTTAGACTATCAGAGTTCAAAAAATTATACATGATTCACATTTTATCATATTTGTCACATTATATATGATTCACAATGGATAAAATATCATGTGGTTCAATTAGGTGAAATATATTGACAAATCAACACATATTATGGGGGAATATGGTATGCTTAAGAACTCACTCCACTAGGACTTGCATATAAATTCATACAAACTTAGATGTATATTCATTAGCATATACACATAATCTATAAGAATATAAATTACAAGATTCTAAATACACATATATCTAATATACATGATTTCATATTCAACATATAAATGCATATCATTCCTTATCAATTGGCATAGATTTAGGGGGAATAATATTGATTAATGAAATATACATAATTTTATATTCATGCCTCAAATATACATAATTTTATATTCTCGAGGCATGATATATATATATATATATATATATATATATATATATATATGTATACATATATATATATATGTATATATATATACATACATAAATATATATGTATATATATATATGTGTATATATATATATATATACATATATATATATATATGTATGTATATATATATATGTGTGTGTGTGTGTGTGTATATATATATATGTATATATATATATATATATATATATATATATATATGTATATGTATATATATATATGTATGTATATATATATATCTGTATATATATATATATATATATATATATATATATATATATATATATATATATATATATATATATATACTTTCATATTATTGACATTTGATATTGATCCATACATGTATACACAATTTGAAATTCAAGGGGCATGATATTAGTTTATGCACATATATAAAAACATAGTTTATATTTGATTGGTAAACGATTATCATTGCAATTCACAATTATCAAATATGTGGTCATGATGGATGAATGAACATTTTTCATTCTATGTTGATCTTGTATTTATTCTACATTTAATGAACTTGAGAAAAACTATAAAACCAAACATGTGATCATGATGGTTCCATGAACATTTTTGATTTCCTTTTTATCATGCATAGAGATAATTTTAGTGAACATGAAGGAAACTATAAAAACTTAATTTATAAATCATGATAGTGGTTGTTTCATTTTTAGTTATGTGTTAGTATTTAGGGATACTTAACATGTCACTCCTTAACCTAGCATATATTTTTTATGTTTCATCTTGTAACTACTCTTAAGATAACCACTTAGAAGTTTTCCCATTTCTTTGGCTAAGAAATGAATAGGACTAAAAGTTCCTTCTTTTTTCCATAGTAAATGCGCCAATTTTTTACCCTTAGTATTTCCACTCTTCACTCCAAAGACACACTCCAAGGGCACACTCTATGAGTGACACCATAATAAATATATATGGTGTATTTTTTATTTCAATATATTTTTAATTATACCTATAATTCTTTATTTGGCCAAAAATATATCCAATCACATACATCATCTCTTGTAGGAACACTTGGACATCATTAGAACAAATAACAAGTATGAATTAAAAAAAAATTGATGTAGGTTTTTTATTAACCTTTCCATTTTATACCATATTTATATTTCCATTAAAAATATATATTAAATAGGGGGAATGTAGATACTCATATTTGGTACAAGCCTTATTTGATAATATTCTTGGACAATGTTACATCTATAAATTAGAAACTATGGATTAAGGACTTAGTGGCATATTTCTCTTGGTATTATTATAGTTTTAATAATTTTATTTAACTTCATGACATATTTATCTTATCATCTCCAACCTTACATGGTATATTATATATATATATATATATATATATATATATATATATATATATATATATATATATATATATATATATATATATATATATATATATATATATATATATATATATATATATATATATATCTTTATCCCTCCCCTTCACCCTATATCTTTTTAGACACTGATTAATTCCACCACTTATGGTTAGTATCAACTATCAATACTAACTGAACAAGATAAAACTAACCCAAATACCATTTTAAATTATTCTGGACATGTTTCAGCTTGCGACCATTATTTTTTCATGTTTCAATTTATTTTGGTTGTTTTTTCATGTTATTAAGTCCTTAATTCAAACATAGAGATTCCTATATATATATAAATATACCATAATATATTTTAGGGTAGGCACATTGCATTATCAAGGGATAGAGAATATTGCATATTTCACCTATAAAATTATTAAAATTAAATATAATGTTTACAAGGTTTGATTTACATCTACATTATTTTAGCAAGTGAAAGATAGTAAAATCAATGTCTAGGCTTGCATACATAATTCCACACATATACATTAATAGGAGAACTATATTGAATTTTGATCCCTTTTCAAAGTATTATAAATGTAGTGTAGTGTTTGATCCATTAATGTGGATTATCCAATGGCATTATAAATCAACCCTTTTTCCTAAGATCCCCATTTCATATAGGAATTGTTACACAAAACTAAGGTTCTAACATATAAGTGCACTCATGAAATTATTAAAGTGATAAAATATAGAACCATAGAATACAAATGTTGGTGCATTACCCCAAAATAAAATAAAATCTCACTATATAAAAGGTTAGTATTGACCACTATAAGGTAATATTGATATTCAATATTGGCCTAACTATTATAAAACTAACAAGGATAAAACATATGGAAATCAACCATACTTAGGAAATTTACATGATCTTAAAACATTTGTTTTACACAATGAAAACTCAAAACTATGAATCAAACAAGCTAAGATCCTTATTAATTCTTATTTTGGATATTGACCCAACTAGTTACAACTATATAGGAGAAAATAAATGAAAAATAAGGCATACACATGGAATTTACACAATCCTAAGAAATGACATTCACATAATTATAACTTCAAATTACACATATCTTAAGGTGTAGTCATCTAAAATGTCATTTTAGTGTAATAAGTGTCACTTTAGACCACCTTGTCCTTATATTATCCCTAGACCTATAATAGGTAATCTATTGATCATTTTCCAATATTTCATGTGAGTCCAACCCATTCCCATATATACCAAAATAAGCACTATACCATCCCCTAGGGACCTAGGTCAATATTTCATCCATTCTTACTACTTAGAAATTAGTGGTGTAATTTGGAATATAGCACATTATACTATGACTAATGGGTATGTCCCCTTAATCTTTATTCTCCCAAAAGATATCTCTCCATTCCACAAATCAACTTAGGGTTAGCCTAGACCTATTTCACATCTTGAAAATAACTAGAATTCTATATAGACCAATTTCATTCATTTATCCCCTAGATGGAAATCATATGCAAACACTCATAATTAAGCTGATAAGCAATTGTGAAAATCAAGATCATTGATCCCTATTCTATACTAATTCTACATACAACCATTTATAACATCCTAGATCTTAGATTACTCATATTTTTAGTCTCAAGTCACTCTCAAAGAACTCAAACTAGCACTCATAATAGCATTAATTTGAACTTGCACCAACACTTAGATAGTGAAAACTACATTGGGTTTGATCCCTTTTCAAGGTATTGGTATGTAGGCAATTCCTAATGCATGGGGTATTAAGGTCACATCTATCTTACCCTACTAACACCACACTTTTTCTAGTTGTTCACCTTAAATACACTTACATACATGGAGGCCTAGGGTTTTGCATTGAAATCAGTCAAAATCAAGAATAAAAATGAACTCAAATTCATTCACATAGGCACAAACTCCTCAAAAATAGGTGAAGGTCTACCTAGAAGCTAATTCATCCCATTACAAAAGGATACTTCATCAAAAATAGGACATTAGCATGGTGTGCTACTATTCAGAGGACTATGTTATCATCTAGGAGGGTTTTGAACTCATAATTGATGTTTACGACACCTTACATAGTTCATGTATGAGTTTAAAACCTATCACTTATCCATCTCAGTCAATTTCCAACTAAGTACATCTCTTATAATTCATTATTATTTATAAGATAAGTAGAAAATCAATTATTTAAAAATGTAGAGGTTGTTGATATTACTAAATGTATTCCCTAATGTATTATTCCAACACTTTAACAACCTAAGAGTTTACATTCCATAATTCTCTAAAAGGTTAAATCATTTGGTGAACTTGACTTACTTTAAATAGCATACAAACCCTAGCCTTATATTCTATTAGGGTTTGTATCATTTTTTTCTAAGCTCTAATTCATTATTCTATTTCTACGTTTTTTCATAGATTTAATTTATTAAAAGGTTTGAAATATATTTTAAAAAAATTGTACTTCCCAAACTATAGTGGTAGAATTTGATAACCAATTTGATGAGACTAATAAGAGATAATTTCAAGATTTTTTATAAACATTTTTATATTCAATATTAACTTCTCCATATTATTCAGGAAGATATCTTGAAATCCACTATAGGTCAATCCTTTGACCCCATAGATGTTAATATTGTTACACCCACTATAGGGGCAACTTAGATTCTATAATAACATGCTAAAACTAGACAAATCTCACTAGTGGTAACACCTCTCATGACTAGTAGACATTTATCCTCTTCAAATGTATAATCACTTAGGCAAGAGATCCATCTAATATAGTCTAAGGTGTTACATATTCTATAGGGTGATGCTAGACCATTGTATACCTTGGAATCTCATATGCTCTTACATACACCTTTGGCACATCCTATAGAGACAAATACTTTACCCTAAAAAATTATGGCACCCAATCTTACTCCATATGATGGTAAGGGTGACCCAAATAATCATCTACATGCTTTTCACATAGTATGTTTGGAATATGTGTCCAATTATTATATCCTAACTAAGTTGTTTATTTGCAACTTAAAATACTATGAATTAAAAAAGTTGTATGATATTTCTAATCAATATATCACAATAATTAATCCACTTTTAGATATTTTTTGGCACACATGTCAATCGATATCAATGACAAGGTTTCATATGCTCAAGTTGCACAACTCAATAAAACTCCAATGAGCCAATAGCTAAATATGTCTTACAATATAAGACATATTTAGGTAGTGTTTATTACTAGCATTACATGAATCTATATTAATAAAAATGTTTCCATCATTAACATGTCTATGCCATATAGTGAAATAATGGGCAGTCAAGATTATCTCCATGGGAAAATTAAAGTATAGAGCTATATCAAATCCAACTAATAAAAGTTACAATAACTTGATGTTGAATGAAAACAAGAATGATCAAAATATAATAGTTAATGTAGCCTCAGAGCCAATTCCTCACATGGTTTTATTAGATCCTCCAATATACCTTTCACAAATATTCCTAAGTACCCTACACGTGTTCTCCAGTAACACTTGGAATGTAATTTCATATATCTCCTTCCCATCAAAGAGGTTGAGATGACTAGGCATGTTCCAAGGAATTATGATTATCATTTATTTTTCAATTAGCACAAGGAACTTTCCCATACTAAAAATAGATTCATCGACTTATAACATAAGATACAATATTTAATAGATTATAATATCATTCATGTGAGCACTCCTACAAAGGTACCCAGAGCACAACCAACAAAAGTGAAAATAATGATAATATTTTCTATTCCATTTACAAATCATATAGCTAATGTGACTACATGCACTTTAGGTGTTCACTATAATTATTAGGAACATCTTCCAACAACATTTTATCATACTCATATGATGGACACACACCCTTTAAATAATATAATTGGTGTGTTTGATAATACAGTGACAACTAGACCTCTCATCACTTATTCAAAGTAAGAGATTATCGATGATGACTAACATTTATATGCAATATTTATATGAGCTTACATTGATCATAATCCTATTTAGAGTGTCATGGTCTACAATGGTTCAAGAATTAGTATTTTTACTATTACACTTTTACATCACTTGGGTTATTTAGAGTATGATATTTATTTGATAGACACATTTATTTGTGACATCAATGGACATATTCATAGATCTATATATTAAATAGTATTTAAATTATAGGTTGGTCCCATAGATGTGGACATTATATTATTATTTTTACTAAGTGTTGACAAATTTGACATGTTATTAAGTATCGCTTAGATATACTACATTTCATCCATTACATCTACCATACAAAAAATGTCTTAAGTAAATACATGATAATGAGGTGGTTATAATATAGGGCCTCTCACATGAGTATGATTTACCTTTTATATAACAAATTAAATAATAGCCACCAGTCACAACTCCACATATAGATTCTTTTAGCACACCTCTGATATTAGTCGAGCTAATAGTGCAAGTGAGGTATACTCATATAATATTACCATGTACACATACTCTCCCACAAAGACCTTTATTAAATATTTAGAGATACCCTTATGTAAAAGGCATGGTGTTGATTATAGAGATCCCCTATATACCCCATTATCATTAATATTATTGTTACAACATAGAGTACCCATACTCTTCATATCTTTTTCTACTACATGGGTCGCTAATAACCCCAAAGTTTAGAGGCCTATACAATAATCTCCACATATTCATAGCCCCACTTAAAATAAAGTTTCATAAATAGATTACTTAGTACATTTACTTTATAGATCTCAAATACCACCACACATAACATGTATCATCACTCTTCCTTTATTTGATATAAAACACCTTGATAGTGAGTCTCTTGTGAGATTCATTGGTTAATACATTACTTTCTACTTGTATATAGTTTAATTTTCATATTCCTTGTACATAGATTATACTCATAAAATATAAATACATTCAAATATTAATTATAAAATAGAAATTTCAGATTGCATACATTTCCATGTTTACATTCCTTTTATTTTTCAAGTACTACATATAATATATATGCTACTATAGTTGATTTTATCATACATACATGTCACACTTGTTCCTTTGAGTGTTTACATATTTTATACTATTTACCCTTTAGGGGCACATACATAGATACACAGATTCAACATTGACATATCAGCCCATTCGTGGCATCATACTATACAACTTCCAGTTTACCAAGTTACATCTTTATATACTCCAACTCAGAGATTTAATATTGATTATATCTTGATATTTATTATCCTATATTACACTAGTATTTTTTATGACTACTACTATATACTTAGCTTATGTACATATTTATTATTATACATATTTGTACCACATGCTTATGTATACTTTCATTTCTAGATTTACTAATTTAGATTTGATTGTGTCTCTTTGCTTCTACATCTATTAGAGGGAATTTGAATATGCCATTATTTTATGGTTCTAAGATAATTCCTTTCATTGTGTCTATGCTTTAGACATGTGCCCATGTCTTTGTGTGTGTTTAATGATTGTGTGTGCATATATTTGAACATGTCTTTCCACATGGATATAAGCCAAAAAAAAATTCTCTTTACACATGGACATTTGAAAATATCCTTGTATGTTTTATCTTTCTCAAACTTAGTGACATGTGCCCATGTCCCTTGTATCATGGCCCTTGGGAAACTTTATGAGCCTCATTATTTTTATGTATGCTTTCATGTATGTATCATGGCCATGACACTTATCTCTTTCTTCTTACATTAAAATTTAGTTTTGATACCATGATGTACGTCATGCATCTCCCCTTCTTCCTTGGGTGCCTTGATGGACACCATGTCCCATCCCCATAGGTAGTTACTCAAATTATAACTATATTTTTTGTTCATATACATTTTTATATTATCATATCTATCTTGATAACCTTATGAATATTAAATCTAACATACATCATACATTACCAACTTATGCTCAAACTATTTTACATTTTAATGTCATGTATACACATTATATTGGTTTATCATTTACATATCATATATTTGCAGTCTAACACACATGATGCATAGCTTTTATTTTGAGAAAACTTATTGTAGATTTTCAAAAACTCCCCCCAAAACCTCAAAAGAGGGTACATTCGTAGGGGTTTTTCATAGAGATCAGTCAATCCTAATGCACTAAAAACATTAATTTTAGCACATAAACATAGAGTATAGATCCTAAACAAAGGAATACACAATGAAAAATAGTCACATACAGATTGGTCTCAGTTGTATATAGAAATAACACATTTGGTCAATAGCATGTCATAGAGGACACTAGTGCATTGTTCTATTAACTAAGGGCCTGTGTTATTATCTAGTATCCTAGAAATAGATAATTTTGAAATCATTAAAAAGGTAAATAAATTATAATTGATATATCCATAGTCTCAATCATAAATTATTAAATAGGTTTAGTATATACTCATTTTTTACATAGGTTACAAATGTTTTCTCAGATTGGGGGCATCATGCACCACATGATAACTCTTATTTCATTTTTAGATACTCAGACATAGATTATTATAACTTAGTCTAGAAACAATATACACACAAATTAGAGTTGGTAGCATATGCATGGCACATTATTCTCATGTGTTCAATTTGTCACCAATAATCTCAAATGGAATAACAACTCCATGCCATTTTCCATGTTATTACTCTATACACCTTTTTCACCAATCTTGCACCAAGATTACACTAGATTGATGCATCATTCTATCTATAGTGGTTGGCATTCTTGAGTGCCCAAGTGGCTCCTAAGACATTTTACATTTTAGAGTTTTTGAGTGGTCTTAGAATAATCCAACATAATTTTAGTTACATCACACAATTTTATCTTTAGATGATTCTACCTAATAAGGGTATGCAATGATGGAGTCACATCAAGCTTGAGTTATTAAGTAGCCTACATAGGAGGGTTAGACAAATCATCATTCTAAGATAAACTATTCATGGGTTATGATCCACTAATTAGCGGTGAGCATTGATGGATTCAAGGCTAGCTAAAGTTTTTGGGTAACCTACACCTATGGATTGGGAAAGTTAGTGACCTAATCGATGTTATTCACCATTTGATCACCATATACACACACAAGATGCCACCAAGTTTTAGCATTGGTTTATATACCCAATAAGGTGTATTCATTCCTTTCCTATATCTCTCATCTCTTTACTATGTTTTGTCTTTGATTTTAATATTTATTAGGTAGGGGCTGATTTGTTCATGTTTCTTTTATAAGACATGCAATAGACCATGTTTCATAGACTTAGAAATAGATTCATAGGCTTCACCTCTTAGGTAAGTCTAGGTACATTATTTCTCCTTTATCTTAGTCATTTCACTTTGTTACATTTATAGAATAATGGGGGAGTGGAATCTAATCATCTAAAATTTCATTTTAGTGTAGTAACACTTGAGACCACCTTATCCCTAGAACTATTTTAGGGTCTCTCTTAATCATTTCCCATCTTTTGTATGATCACAACCCATTCCCAGATATACCAAAAGTATCACTAACCCATCCCCTAAGTACCCAATCATATTTTTTTATTTTTTCCTAACACCTAGATATTAGTATGATCCTTTAGATTATAGCACACTATGTTATTGACCAAAGTTCATATTTAATGTACCATTTCTCTTTACTCTCCCAAAAAATATATTTTCATTCTTCAAAGTAACTTAAGATTTTCCTAGACCTATTTCACATCTTGACAAGCACCACAATTTTATATATATAATAATTTCATTCATTTATCCCCTACATGGAAATCAGATGCAAATACTCATAAAAAACATAGAAATAGTAGTGTAAATCAAGATCATTGATCCCTATTCTAATTTAATTCTACATATACCCATATACAATAACCCAAAGCTCAAATTTCTTAGATTTTAGGTCTCAATAACTCAAACTAACACTCATACTAGCATTCACTTACACTTGCACTATCACTTATATTGGGATAAATACATCAGGATTAATCACCTTTTAAGGTATTAGTATGTATGAAATGATAAAATAAATGGGGTGTTGAGGCCAAATCTAGCCTACCTTGATAATGCCACTCTTTTTTTACCTATGCTACTCATATAACCTTAAAAACATGGTGGCTTAGGGTTTTGCATTGAAATAAATCAAAATACGGAACATAAAATGAACTAAATTATTTCACACAAGTAAAGACTCCTCAAAACTAGGAATAGTTCCACCTAAAATTGCATTGTACCTTTTATAAAAGGACACTAGTGTGATATAGAAGACACTAGCATAATGTGATACTATCTAGAGGTATGTGCCATTGTACAAGAGGGTAATTGACACTAATTTATATTTATGACACCTTTTGTAATGCTTATGCCAATTTACAACCTGTCACTTATTCATCTCTAACAATTTATATCTAAGTACATCTCTTATAATTCACTATTATTTATAGGATAAGAAAAAAATTAATTATTACAAAAATTAGAGGTTGTTGATATTTCTATATTTACTCCCTAATTTATTATTCCACCACTTTAACAACCTAGAGTTTTAAATTTCATAATTCCCTAAAAAATTTAATCATAACGCAATACTTTCATATAATTAAAACTCAAAAATTATGAAGCAAACAAGTTAGGAAACTTATTAACTTTTTTTATATATCTATTGTTATATTTATCATGTATGCATATCATAGTTTGAATCAATTTATGAATAATTTTATATATTTTACACATCATAAATAAGTCATTATTCTATTAAATTTTATCACATTTGGAGTAGCCTTTATTACATTAATCCAAAAGAAGATAAACAAAAAGTGGTATCTGTATACACGTAATATTTTCAAACTTTTATCATTTACTAATACTTTGTATCTTGTAAGAACCCATTGAGTTTCAATCTCTCTAAGTGCATGCCTTAAGGGGTACACCAAGAAAGGGGTGGGAAGACCATTAGTGCTTCACAAGATCATTGTCCCTTTTGACACTCCTTATCTACACATTTATCTCCTAAAAACATTATCCCTAAGTTTTTCCTTCTCTATTACACCCTCATTTAGTCATTTGCCACTTTCATTTACCTTTTCCCTAGCCTAAATCCCCTTTTAGTAGTTTTAGAACTATGTTGGATGGGTGAACCCTATATTATTTTGTCATCAACCTAGACTAACAATATAGTTCTTTTTTAGCATGGGTTATTGTCCAAAATATTACTAGGTCAACTAGGTCGACCTTGTTAGTCAAAAATTTTGTAATGTTTTAGGGTTAGATTTGCCTATATATACAAGTTCATTTCACCATTATTAAGAGAAGAGAAGATAAATTCTACTTGAGGAGAAATATTAGGGTTTCCTAATTTATTTGGAGATATGGATCTTGTCTTGTGGAAAAGTCCTTTGGATGCATTGATAGGTTGTGTATCCTAGAGCTGATTTATCTTTGTCATATTTACATACCACAACCTCTTACAAAGCACCTTGGCCAAAGGAGATATTGAGGATCAGTGGGTTCATCTTCAAAGGTGAGTATTCCTAAATTTGTTTATCCTTTATAAGAGTAGATAAATATGCATTTTTACATCTCTTCATGCACTAGGATTTTATATACATTGATGAGAGTATATGCCTTATTATGCATGTTTATTTTTATTTATTTATAACCCCCACTTTGTGCCATAATATTTGGTGAGCACTAGATTAGATTTAATTTACTTATTATTTTAGTGAGATATCAAAGCATAGTAATACCTAAGGTTTATTTCATGATTTTTATTGACTAAAAATTTAGAACCCTCCCTAACATAGTGTATTGTGTTAAGAGTTACCCTAATTGGGTCTAACGGATCCCCATATTGGTCCCCAATCTGAAGTGTCCCCAATCTAAAGTGTATGGTATGATATATATTATTTGAGTTAGGATTGATTTATAGACATGATACATTTATATTTACATACATTCTGGTGAACCTGATGTGAATCTAACCCTTGTAGGTTTTATTTCATATTTTTCATTATTTTATCATTTTAATTTTATATATTTGGGATACTAGGTTGACAATGTTGATATATCTCTAACTTTTATGAAAAGGTTTAACACACAGTTACATTAATCTGAATCTATTTTATGTGTGCATGTTTTTCATCAAGTATAGGCTATGAAGTCAATTTTATGAACCCTATACATTTCTAAACTTCCATTTTAGGGTTCTAGGTTGCCTAGTTGACATAATACACTGTCAGACATCTAGATCATCCTACTAGGTTGACGTTATTAACCCTATACATTTATATAATTATATAAAACATATTAGGTTGACCCTATCGATGTAGTACATTTTTCATGTTTTCATCAAATGAGATCTACAAATATAGGTCAACCTAATCGACACAGTTAGCAAAATTGGCAAATATAAATTAGACTATTTCAACAACAATATTATTTTCCTATGTATCCTCCAACCCAACAATGTTATTTTCTATCCTTATTTTTCATAGTTTGTATTCTTTAAAAGTTCCCTTGTATAGTCAACTAGGTTGACCCTATCAATGTAGTTGTGTATTTTGTATTATGTCTAGAAAACTAGGTTGACATTGTCAATGTAGTTCTTTTTTAAACCCTTACTTCCATAGAATAGAATTGACACTATCAACTCTATTCTATATTATCTATATACACTATCATTAAAATCGACACTATACTATGTTTTAAAGTTATAATTAACACTTATATGCTAGTAATTAGCTCATACATTCACTTTTAGTTGCTTGCATGCTTAGAATAAATCACATAGTCTAATTATGTGGTTTTAAATATAGAATTTATTTTAACTATATTTTTTATTTTATGCACACAGTACCAAATTACAAAATCTTAAAATACACTAACAATTTTCTACCCAAGGCCTACCTACTTGGATTTCATCACCAAGGAGGAAGCTGACTTGGTTTTTTTGTCGAAGTATAAACATGTGGTTAATGTTATATTTTGGATAAGCACTTGACACCCCTATCATTGTTGTGTGTCAAGTGAGGGGGTGTGCCTTAATACCAATCCAATACCATTGCTAATATAGATCATTTTTAGCCCAAATGTCTTGAAACCATCCTTAGATTACTTTATATTTCCTTGATTATATACAACTACCTATTACCTATAAAAATCATATTATAATAATCTAACAACATTTAGGATGACCGCTTAGTTAACTTTTACTTTCCAAGTTATTTGATTATTCTTTACTTAATTGTATGTCATATTGAAAAAACTTGAATTAGCCAGCATTGGTGCAAGGTTTTGTGTTATGTGCCTTAATTGGATCAACCTCATTGACCTAATTTATTGCGTGTTTCTTTTCATTTCTTGGTTTCAAAATTAGTTGCAAAATTTTTCCTATTTCATTAAGTAATCATTCCACTTAACATAGTCTCTTATAGACTATCTTTTTTATCCCCTATTTTTTGTACTAGGTTGACCCTGTCAACTTTGTAGATTTTTTATCCCCTATTTTCTACATGAATTTGACCCTATAAAATTTGTATAATTTTTATACCCTATTTTTTGTACTAGTTTAACCTAGAAAAATTTGTACAATTTATTGTCACTTCCTATTTCCTTGTTTTTACATCTCTCTTGCCTTGTTTAGTCCTTCTCTTTCATAATTAACTTCTTGTTTATAAACAACAATAATTTATATTCAATGGACATGATGAGTCTTACCAACCCTCATAGATTCTCCCTTAAGCAGAGTAGGGATCCTCTCTTGGATGAGATTAATGTTCACATAGACACTCACACAATGAATAATGGTACCCATCCTCATTCATCTTCACTTTTTAATCCTCTCTTCTCACATGAAGATAAAATTGAGTTAGATTATACCCCTTAAATTATCTTCTTTATCTCTAAATTTTATTAACATCAAGGATTCTTCTACCATTTACCATCTCATGATTAGTGATAAAGTTGAAGAGCGGGATTCACCTTCTCCCACATTCTCACTTGGATTTATGGGTACTAAATTAGTTTATTATTATCCTCTTCCATTTATAATTACCCATTCTCATACCATGACTTCTTCCTCTTTAAATTTTTCCACATCCATGCCTACTATATCCACTACCATTGCAGCTTCTATATCTAGTGGGCCTCTCCTAAGACCCACTCTCATTAATTCTTCCACTAGTGAATCATTTTCTACCCAAGGTAATCATACTTTTAGTGTTTCATCTTCTCATCCTTTCACTACTTCATCTTTTGCCACACAATCAAAATTTTCTACTAGTGACTCACATTCTAACAATTCCTCTCAAGCTCCTGCCAACACTAATAGTGGTACCCAAGCCACTAATACCAACTCTAATGCTTCAACTAATACTAAAAATTCCAATTAAACCCATCAATTTTTATTAAAAAATCTTAATCAAATGAATACTTTTCAAGATCACAATACAAATCAAATAATGAGAATGGAAAATCACATTTCCCATCTTCAAACCCACCCTCTACCAACATTATAATCAAAATGTTCCCCCACCTCCTCTTTGAGATTACTATACAAATCTCATCCTTAAACCTCCTCTTATCAATAAGACAATTAAACATATTCAAGATGAGCTTCTTATTGCTAAAATTACTAATATTTATAATGGAGGTATCACCCCTACCATTTATTGTAATAGATCAACTAATCCTCCTCTTCATCTAAAAACATATGGAAATCTATGTAAAGACTAGGTCAAATTGAATACCTTTGACACTAACAATTTATTAGCTAAAACTCTCATAGATGATGATTTATATTAGTATAAGCAAATTAAAACTCATTCTATTATTAGTTTGAAAGATTTAGTGAATGCTCTAGTCAAAGATTTCCAAACTAGTGATCTTCCTAAGAATACCTTGGCCCATTTTATAAATTGTAAGAAACTTAAAAATGAAACTTTCTAAGATTTTGTTAAAATGTGGAAAACATTATACAACAAATGTGAACATAACATGGCCAATGATAACCTTTTCCATCTCTTTACCAATGCTCTATTTCCCATGTTATAATATCAGGTCTGCACTCTCTCTCCATGTACCTTGGATGAGGCCATTGACCAAGATAAACATAAAGATTTCCTTATGCATCAATTTGATCACCTTGACATTCTATGGGTACTCATATCTTAATTAAGAACAAGAATTTTCATGATACCAATGATGGTGTCATAGACTCTTTTGATGCCATTCACACTATTCAAGTTTTCATCCCTAATCAATCTTCATAATCACCTCCCCCTTCTCAACAATAGACCAATCCTTATTTTTATTTACCTAAGAAAAAACATCAATGTTCACAAACTTTTATCCTCACCTAAATTACTAAAATGTCTACGTAGGCCTTTACCATGATAACTTGATCTCACTCATGTTATGAAATCTTGGTATGATCCTAATAAGTTTTATTAGTTTCATGCTAGTTTGGGTTTTTCACATAAGACCTATAGGAAGATCAATAATTTAGCTATGGATTTTATTCTTGGTCCTAATTTTGATCATGATTCTATCATTTAGAATCATCAATAAGCCTATGATAGATTTTAAGGCTCATGAAAAAAATATTATATCTCAAGCCTTGAACCAAGCTAATACTCACTTGGCTATCTAAAATACCCTCTTCTAAATCACCAAAATCACCAAGACATCCAAGACAATCCCACCCCTTCCACCAAAAAATTATAAAGTCTTTTTGACATAACTCCTAAAGAAAATGTGGTTAATATGACTAATATGTGAAGGTTAGTTGCTTTCATTGACCCTCAACCCATCTACACCCCTCCATTATCTCACACATTTAGTTTTATCCAAGATTATTATCCAACTCACTTAAATGAGTTGGGGCAAGATAAACTTATAAATTTTGATGAACCAATTCCCACTCCTCCCTTGGATAGCACTTCCCACTCTATTTATATCATCCCTCCATCTTCCTTACGTAACACTAATTACACTAAAGATTTTATTTACACTTCTTCTAATGATTCTCCAAACCAACTTGAATTAACTATTTCAACATCTCAACATAGTTTAAATTATTTTTCTAAACCTTATCCCTCTTATCAACATAAATTCCAATGCACTTCGACTCCTCCTTCCAAGGACCTCCTTCAACACTATGCACCTATTTCTATAAACCTTCTTATGGGTTATGATGAGTTGGATCACATCATGGAACTCATAAATCTCCCATCCCAAATTCCATTTCTTAAACTTGGAGGACCTATCCACATCATAAAAACCATCTCATGCAACTTTTGTTAGAAATGAACATCCATTGTCCTCCCCTAGAAGGATGCAAAGAAACCTTATCTAGATTTATAGATATCATATTACAACAATGTGAAGAGATGCCCATCCGTGTTGTTGAAATAATGAACACATCTCTTTCCTTAAAATTTCCCATTACTTATATGATTCTTGATGTGATTTTGCTTCATGCAAATGATCCTCCTCTATTGATTAGTTTCCAAATTAGAAATTTCCAAGTCAAGTGTGCCTTGATTGAAGAGGGTTTTGGTACTTGTGTCACCTCTCTTGATTTTATTAAAACCTTTAGATATTATAAATCCAATATAAAATATACATGTAACACATGTCAAGGATATAATCAAATTAAAATGACTCCTTTAGGTTGTTTATGCCTTCCCATTACTATCCCACCTATCACTATTCATGTGAAGCTGGTGATATTGAACTTTCCTCTATCCTATAATATTCTTCTTGGTAGGCCATGGACTCATTGTGTGAGAGAAGTTGCCTCTTCCACCTACCAATGCATTAAATTCCATCATAATGGAGCCATATATAGGATTCAACGTGACACTTATCATTGGAATTTTGAATAATTCCAAGACTATGATGTCTTCAAGATTCCTACTCTTGAACCTTTACCTAGTGTTCCATTTCATGAGTCTCAACAATTGAACTTTCCCATCAGTTCCACTCAAGGTTACAATGATCATCCTGAACTCATTAGGAATATTCCCCCTAACCTCTTAGTTTTTGATGATGATGATCTTGATGATAGTAATCTCAGGATAAAAACATTCAATCTCTCACTTCATCTCATCTCTCATCTTCTTGCTTCTTTGCAACTTCATTCTCACAAACCACCTTGTTATGAAATTCTTGTTGTTTTGACTAAGACTTGGTATTCCATTCATCACACCTCATTAGATGATAATTCCATCCCTACCTACGTCATTTATCTTCATAAACATGATTATAATGATGGTTATACCTTAGACAATCCATTCTTAGGTTTTCTTATTCATGCCTATGATGTTGAGATTATATATTATCATTCATCTTAGCTTCAATATTTTTGTGCAAGTTCCCATATTTCATCATATACCATTCCTAATTTTATTTATTTTCTTATTTATTATAAGGTAGAGATGGTGTGAACACCTCCAGTTTCTAAGGAACCATATAGGAGTATGCTTATGGATCATACTATGACTGGGTCTTACTACTTTACTAGCTACCCTAACCCCTCTAGTCTGGTTATCCTTGATATGAATACAACCATATTTTGGGCTTATGTAGACCTTAGACATCCCTTAGTATATCTTGCTTTGGAACCCATTCCTGATCCTACTTTAGATAAGTCTATCCTTGATTCTAATCCCATCACTCCTTCCATTGAGCCTAATCCATTCCCTTCACCAACACCACCTCTTATTAGTGATGGTTTGTTTCTTTACTAGAGATGGCTCTATTGCCCACTAAATAGGCTGATGAGCCTTTCTAATCTCTTTATACTTTTTTACACCTCCTCTTATGAGTACTTATACCAAGTCTACTCATAGGCATATATGTTACTTTCATGACATAGATAGTAATTAATTCATGCATTATCATAAGATGTCACATTATATTGACACTTTATGTCCTTTTATCCCTCAGTCCTTAGATAAGGCCATACCTCCCTCAAAGGTATTACCTGAGTATATTCCTGAGTATGGAGAAGTGTATTGTCTTTGACACCCATCATATTGATCATTGCCACATCCTTTAATAGTACCTTAAAGATCACCTTTTAACTATTCCCACACATTTTACCATTCCTTCCACAGGTCCTTCCTATAAGAAGGCAACCCTTTTTCTCCTATGTTCTCACCTCATGTGGTTTCATCCCCTCTTGTGGTCCCTTTATCATCTCTTATTCATCCACTCGTGAATCCTTCACCCATAGACCTTCCCTCACCTTTAGATCCATCTCTACCTATGAGTCCCTCACCCATGGATCCTTCCCCATTAGTTATCCCTACATCTCCTAGAGAGTCCAATCCCATTAATTTATTTGAGAATCCCTTACCCGATATCCCTCCTTAGCATGATTCATCAATCATTCCTACATTTTCCATTGAAGAGATTAGAAGTGAATTATTTTCCATGTTTTCACTGAAGATAGATGAGACATTAGCTATAGTTTGCATCCAAATTCATATAGATATATCAGATGTTCAAGATAATGTGTGTGGGAAAATAAATCAATAATTATAAACACATGCATGGTTTTCTTACTTTTCATTTGGATTGGACATGTGATTTGATATTATCTTTATTTATTTGTTATATCGTTTGACATTATGTCAAATTCTTATTTATCATACATGGTGACTTTTATTTTATAGTCTATATTACTTATAATGTCATTTATGTTCTCTTAGGAATGTATTCTTTATCATTTCTTTCTTTTTCTTACTGAGTTTCTTTCTTAAAACTCCATTTATTTTATTTTCATGATTATTTACTTTCTCGTCTCTATATATATGAATAATTTTCATTCTAACTTTGTTATACAAACCTTATTCCCTTTAGTCATTCGTTCTTTACCATGTGATAAATTAGAAAATAATTAATCCAATTATAATTTCCTTTCAACTCCACTTTGGATATCCTTTTTCCCTTTATTCCATTTTTAGAAACTAAGCATATACATGATTGAGACTTGAGATAATATGTTGATTCATTGTTAAGCCTAAGTGGTCTAATCAATCTTGTATGTGGTCACTTAGCTTCCTTTATCCTAAGCCTACAACTCATTCATGTATATCACTCTATATCTCATGATTGGTCATTCCAAGTCCATATGGAAGAGAAATCCTAAAAATCCTTAAAAACATTCAAAATCCAAATCACTTTAATAAAATGCATTGATATAAAAGGAAAAAATATTTCCAAATTCTTAAAAAGTCAAATCACACTAAAAGACATGATTCCAAGAACCTCTCCTTATTATAGTCTAACCTCAAACTCTATAGTTTCCCTCATGATAGAGATGAGGTCCATTGGGTTGTGGTAAGCTAGTAGATTAGAAAAGGAGAATAAATTTTTTTTAGTGTTACCTACTTTCTCCTGTAAGTACCTAATATTTGTAGTGCACTAATGGCTCTATAAGGGGCCTTGAGGAATGGAGAACATGTGGTGGGAAGGTAGGTCCATTTTAATTTTCTTGTACCAATTTACCTTCATGATTTTATCTTAATAGCATGCTTATTTTCCTACATAGCTTTGTGTGTATAGAAAATGACTTTCCTTTGTACATTGATGGTCACTAGTCACTTAGTGTCTTCTCATTTACTTAGTATGCCTCCTATCTCCTAAGGTATACCCATAATATTCCCAAGTTATGAATTTTAAATTCCCTTTTTCATTTCCTACATTCCTTATATCTTCTCTTGAGAAATATTATTTTGTTCACTGATTACTCCCCTAGGGATTTCATTTGTGAGTTATATTTTAAGACCATGGATAGGACCTAGCCTTCCTCATAAATTACCATAATTTCACATTCATATTACCAACATCCCTTTGTTACTATATTATCAAATTTACTCCACCTCATTGGTATTCTCTTTGCGAGTTGTAGTGTAAGACCATGGATAGGACCTAGCCTTCCCCACAAAATTTTCCAATAATCCAAGTCATAATCAAAATTACATGTGTCAAATATGAGATAAGATGTGATTGATTATGAAGTTATAAGTCATTATCATGGTTCCCAAATTGAATTAGTATGGTTTATGCTTCCTTTACTCCTTCACTTTTTATCTTCTTATTTTTTGATTACATGTAGTAATCAAACCATTTCTTGAATTTTTCATACTTCCTAGCTTGAATTAGTGTGATAAATTTAAGACCAATATTTCCATTTTTTTTTATTTTATACTCCCCAATGTGATTTAGTATGATTGATTGAATTTATTTATTTATTTTTATACCATTTGTTATTTCACATGTTTTCCATTTTATTAGATTACTTTCATACTTCCCAACATGATTTTAATGTGATCTTACTTGTTCTAAATTAGCACCAATTTTTATCTTGGTTTCAAAACAATATTTTTCCATCTTGTTTACAACCCTTTGGTTTCTCATACTTATTAATTTTCTTGTTATTACACATTTCCAAAGATGAAATAGTGTGTAGTAGATGGTTTAATTGATTATGTTTTACCTAGTCCTTTTTTGCCTATTTATTTTTAACCATCCATGTGTCCTACATAATGATAGAAAAGAAACCACAACTCATATATTTACTATAGTGTATATAACAAAAATATAAATGCATGTTCTAGAAAGAAACATATCCAAACATCCTCAACCAAAACCATAATACAAACACATAAAATCAGCATCCAACTGCTATAATACAACTATATACAAAGCTCTAGCTCTATGGCGAGGCCCCATCATACCTATCTCATGGCCTATCCATGTTGTCTATAAATTCTTCGGTCTGAGTCCTTTGAACATAAAAATGTAAAGAGGCTATCAAAGATATCATTCTTGATACATGACCTTCTAGATGAGCCACTTGAGCCTCTACTTACCTTAAGTGGGTTAGGCTCACTAGATGAGAAACTCTCTTTTGGGCCTATACCTATCTTATCTATCTCATGATAGATAGATGCATAAATATTTATTGAGCCAAGGCCTACCATGCCGATGCCTCTCTTGTACCCACCCCCATTGATGGTTGCATCCCTTAGCTATGCACCTATAACCACACCATGACCTCTGCTTCTAGTCTAAACCAACTTGCCTGAGCTGGGGAAGATGGCACCATGGGATCCTCTTATGTGAAAGGGTTGTATGGCATCAGTGTTTCATATAGGATATCATGGAGTTCTTCCCTCACTAGTGGACCCCATGTGGTCTCCTCTCCCTCTAAACCATCTACAAAATTCTAACTAAATATATATTAGATCATTGATACATCTCAAAATATATCTATCTATACTCTATCTAAAATAACATACTCAAAATTTTAACCATCTTTTATTAGTTGGCTATGTGTTGCCTACCACTATCTCTCAATCTACATGACCATCAAGTATGCTCTCCCCATCAACACATCTTCCTGGATCTTTAACTAATGGTCACCACCCAAAATAAAATACTAGATTCACCACTCATGCCCACCTTAGGCTATGCATGAGTTGTCTCTCTATTGCCCAACTCTATCCTAGCCCACCTAATGGGTCATCTAGGGTGACTGATGTCTTTGATTTCTCCTACTTCCACTACCTCCATCAACATTGTGTCTAAGGTGGTTACTTCTCCTCTATCTATGGTGTTAGTGGTGGTCCCTCTAGTACTCTTACATTTTCATTTATCCCCTCTCCCTTTGTTTCTCATCATCCCTGACCTATCCATGGTCTCTCATGACACAGTATGATCATTAGCCTAGTAATTAGTGGTCTTAATCCTTGTCTCCCCTTCATCTCTCTCACATGTCAAAGCCAAAACATGGACACCACTATTGAAATTCTAGGTGAGGATATCACATCTACCATGGTACTCATTCCACTATATGTGTCTCTATCCACCAGGTATAATGGTTAGTAATCTCTACCCATGCGAATGTTGGTGCCATTGTCTCCCAACTCAACCACACCATAGTAATGTTCCCATAAACTACCATATAATTTATTCTTACCTCATTACCTATAGTGATAGTATGTATGGCATGAACTATGCCACCTAATCCTATAGCTGCCTCTGTACTCAAAGTAACCTATCATCAACCATATGGGGCAACCTAGTTAACTGACACATAAGGAAACTCTCATATATCCATGTGGTCAATGATATAATGTGTCTTACTAACTTTTACCCTATAAATAGCATCATATACATGTCATGAACAAGTTTAACAAAGATGATAGAGCCTAAGTCATACAACACTACATGCTATAATATCATTTGGCATAAGGCTATCTAAAATATTGGTACCTTACCATCTAACTTGTGACATAGCACCCATGTTGTCATAGGTCCTATCACTACCTTCTAGATATTCAAAATTTTCAAGGTATAAAAATTGAACAAACTAACTCTCAATCTAAGGTATATCCTTTCTAAACCCATCACCCATATGGCTAAGGCTCTCCTCTCCTCTTCACCATTTGGTACTCTCATGACCATGGGAATACTTGATATAGGTAGTCCAAGGATAACATGGACATAAAATAAAGTGATACCAACCTCAAAGGTATTGTCATCCACTTAATACCTAAATTTATTAGTCAACCATTCCTATGATCCCTGGAACATGACTATCAAATCTAAACTTAGTGGAATCTTACACATCTCCACGATACCTCCAAACCTAAGGTAATCAATTTGGCTTGATATCTAATAGATAATCACTCTAATAAGTTAGGGATCCATACTACATCCACTAAATGCAAAAATCTAGGCCATCCCTACAATTAAAAATAATAAAATATGTATTAGATCCTCCATGTCATTTATAATCAAAATACATTCTTTTCAAAATGTTAACCAAAGTAAGCCTAATTTTCCTCTAATTTATTCATTTATAATAAATTCAATCTATTTTAGCTTACTTGGCCCTTTTATCTTTAGATCAGCCATTTTGGCCCTTCATATTACTCTTTCGGCCTATTTCACACATTTTTATACTATTGTGATCCCTTAGTCAAACACTAGGTTGACCAAAATTTCTTTATTTTGACTAGGTTGACTTAACAAACTAAGATGACCTAATACTTTTCCCCTCCTAGTACTAAGTCAGTAGTGTCAATTTTTCTACTAGGTTGGTAGTTTTGAAAACATACTACATCAACACATACCTACTAAGTCAGTAGTGTGGATTTTAAAGCTTCTTAGCCTACTAGCTCAACTAGGTCAACCTAGTTATTTTTTACTATTAATCCCTTATATTTTTAGTAATAAATGCCTTTTGATAGTAGTTACTTTGATTCTTTCAAAGTCATTTCCCTACTTGGTTTTTCCTACACCTGACAACTTTTTTAGGTTTAGTCCACTTCATAGAATTGATTTAAAACTCAAATTTCTAGAAAATACTTAATTTCAATAAAATATTCAAAAACTAGTTTGAGATTCTCAGTTATCTACCCGTGTTCCACCCATTGCTATTGTTGGGAGTCCTTCTCATCTCACCTATCATCTCTTTATCATGATAGCTCATTTGTTCTTTTAGAGCTATTTTTCTCTCCTTCACAAGTCAAAAATAACAAATGACTTCCCTTTTCACCTATTTAAACTTACTTTTAAAAATTATCAACCCTTTAAATATTTTCCATCAGATTCCATGTTTTATTCATATCCTTATTTATACTTATACATTTTTCAAACCATAAATGTTTTATAATTATGAGGATGTAGAAAATATTTTCCCCTACTATATGCCTATCTTCCAAATTTTTTGATTTTTTGCTATTTTTTGCACTAACTTCTATGGATTCACCTAATTTTTTAATGTCTTCAGTTTTCTTATAGTCTAGTTATTAATATACAACACTAAGATAAGTAAAGTTTTATGTTTTTCAATTATGTCCTTTAATTTATCTTATTTACTCAATAAATTTTAATTAACATCATCCTTATGTGTTATCATGTTCTATTTCTTGAAGCAACATTATATATTTCACTTACATGACACATGATGAGATTCAAGTGTGGAATATGTATACACATAATAGTTTCAAAATTTTATCACCTAATAACACTTTGTATCTTGCAAGAACTTGTCGAGCCTCAATCTCTCTAAGTGCACACCTTATGGGGTACATCGAGAAAGGGGTGGGTAGACCATTAGTGCTTCATATGATTATTATCTCTTTTTTCACTTGTTATCTACACACTTGTCTCCTAAAAACCTTATCCCTAAGTTTTTAATTATCTATTTTATCTTCCTCAAATCATTTGTCACCTTCATTTACCTTTTCCCTAGCCTAAATCCCCTTTTAGAAGTTTTAAAACTATGTTATCCAAGTCGACTCTATATTATTTTGTTATCATCCCACAATGCTGACATAGTTCATTTTTAGGATGGGTTATTATCCAAAACATTACTAGGTTGATTGGGTTGACCCTACTAGCTAGAATATTTGTAAGGTTTTAGGGTTAGAGTTTCTTATATATACAAGTTCATTTCACTATTATTGAGATAAAAGAAGAAATAATATCTATTTTGCATTTAATTATCCACCATTCTACTTGAGGATCAAGCTTAGGGTTTCATAATTTATTTCAAGAGATGGATCTTATTTTATGGGGATGTTTTTTGGATTCATTGATAGGCTGTATAGCCTAGAGCTGATTTATCTTTGTCATCTTGACATACAACAATAACCTCTTGTAGATCACCTTGGACAAGGTAGAGATTATGGATCGGTAGGTTCATATTCAAAATTGAAAGGACTATTTTGAATAATTTGGACTTATACCCACTAAAGTGGAGTGGAGAAAATTTTCTCCAAAATTAATTTTCTTATGTTCCAAATAAATTGGACTGTTTCAAACCATTTGGATATAGATCCTTTTGAATGAATTAAACTATTTTAAATAATTTGGACTTATAATCACTAAAGTGGAGTGGAGAAAATTTTCTCCAAAGAATACATTTCTTATATTCCAAATGAATTGGAGTATTTAAAACAATTTTGGCATAGATCATTTCAAATAAATTGGGCTATTTTAAATAAAATGGACTTATACCCACTAAAGTGGTGTGAAAAGAATTTTCTCCAAAAATAAATTTGTTATATTTTAAATAAATTAAACTATTTCAAAGCAATTTGGCATAGAATTTTTTAAATAAATAGGGCTATTTTGAATAATTTAGACATATACCTATAAAATGGAGTGAAGAAGATTTTCTCTAATTTTTTTTATTCCAAATAAATTAGACTATTTCAAACTATTTGAGCATAGATCATTTCAATCAAATTGGGATATATTTAAATAATTAAAAATTATGCCCACTAAAGTGGAATGGGGATATTTTCTCCATAAATATGTTTTATATATTCCAAATAAATTTAATTATTTTAAACCATTTAGAAGTAGATCATTTTGAATAGATTGGACTGTTTTGAACTCATGGCACCCTTTTGGGCCTTCATAATGATCATTAATCCTTTGAAGTAGATTTTGTTATTGGGACACATGGCACTGTTTGACTGGAAAAATTATAGATGAAAACATATTAAGTAATATAGTTCATCTACATAATAAAATATCTTGACACTTATTTACTATTGATTGAGAAGATATTCATGAGCAAGTGTCAATATACCAATTCAATAATTTCAAGGAATCTCCAACTATAAATCAAATTTCACTTAAGTAGATTAAAGTAATATTAAATTAGAATCAATTATTTTGAAATTAATTGAAATATATTTAAAATAATTTAGAAATGATTTGTATTAAAGTTTTGATAATGTTTATTACTAGAATTATAGTTTATAATCAATAAATACAATTGAAAGAATCAGGTGAAGTTACATCTTTCTAAACATTGGTTCATAACTATTAGCATGGAATTTTTTATTTCTCCCAAGAATGTGATGATTCTCATCAATTTGATTCTCCAATACTTTTCATATTTATAACTTCCATTTCTAGTATATCTACTTGATGTAACATAATTTATTTTCAATTTTTGATTCGTAACACAATTTTGAGAATTACAATCAGTGAACAATGTGTTGGTAATTAAAAAATCATCTCCAGAGGTCCCTTTAAAAATAACATCATCCAATTTTTTAATGTTTATATTGAATGGATTATAATATATTACCCCCCCAAAAAATATGAAATTTGAACTTGTGTAACCCATGGCTTGAATGAGTATTCTAAAATGATTGTCCTCTATCATTGACCAAATGCCAACGTGAGGAAAACATTGTAGTTCCAGCTTAAAATTTTCTTTAGAATTATCTCAAATTTATTATGAAATGTCTTCTATTTTATAATCTTTTTTTTTCCTATATCATGCATTTGCATATCTTTTGTTTTGTGCAAAACAAATAATATTAAGTCATCCAACCCTGAAATTGATAGTTTTTTAAAAGTTAATTTTAGCTCCTCCTTTGAAGTGTTTGCATTTTGTTAAAAAAAATCATTTATTAATAATATTATATTATAATAAATATAACATGAAAATTTTCTAATAAAATATTTTACATGTTACTAGATTGGTCATTGATGCGATTTTGATTTGCATTTCCTATTGTAAAATAAAAACATGATGCATTTCATTTGATTGATTTTTTTTACATTTATTTAAATCTTATAAAGATTCATATAAACTCATATAAAAATAAATACTTGTTTATGCACATTGCAACTATAATACTTCATATACATAGATATACCATTTCTATTTCCAGATTTGTAACATCCATATGCATATAAAAGTTCATATTGAATCCTTATAACTTGAACATGACTTTATCATATTCTGAAAGAGTGCCATTTTGCCATAAATCATTTCTCATAGATGTTGATATGAATTTAACATTGATCAACAAACATATATATTTTTATAGTAATGAAAGTATCACCTATTCTTATACATACCAATACATATTTATAAGTTTATGCAGTCCATCACAACAAACAAAATAGAATTTACTCTTTTAATCCATAGTTCACTATCACTAAATTCTAATGAATATACACCTTAATAGTTTAAACCCCTTCATATACTTCCAATAAGACACATCAAATTAAAATTTTCTTAAATCAATAGCAATGTAATTGTTTTTAGCATAATATACTTTATTGTTTTTTATTGATAAAGAACAAATGGATACTTTGCATCCAAATTTATTGTATTGAAGACATAGTATAACACATATTGTGTTATTTTAAACTAGGTAAATTATACATGTACACAACATTTTAATGATTAAATTAAACATGCAAACAACATTTAATGGGTAATAAAACCACATTCAAGTCTACACAACAATAAAATGAACCCACACTTCCAAATCTCATGCTGATGCAAGTCTATATTTTATTATCTTCTACAATCTCTTGCGCATGAAGAAAAATTCAATTATAATATGTTTAAATAAATAAAGATAATTAATGTATTATAGAATTGTATGAAATTATATAACTATACATTTATTGAAATGGGTTTCCACCTTTTTTAGTTGTTTATAGTTTGTAGGGGTACACTCTTTCATTGAAACTTTGGTTCTTTATTCCCTGCAATGTATTATATAATATAGTAACTAAAAATTTGCATCATTAATTGATTTGATATTTGTATTTTAACAATGTGTTTTGCTATAGAGTTTTACCTTGTGTTGTTTTTGTGGAGGCAGCAACCTACAAAGCTATGTCATGGGTGGTTGTGTTGGAGACACAAAGTTCTAGAGCTACTTTGTGATTGTTTTAATTGAGACATAAACAAATGAAAAAATATTTTGTCAGTATTATGAATCATTGATAAATTAAAAAATATATAATTGAAAAAATACACATGATCTTATATTACCTTATTCAACTTGTGATGTGTCATGTTCATTGATATGATCTTATGTTATTATTGTTTCTTCACTTTCATGCAATGCCATTAGTGCTACACACTGAAATATTGCTAAGTTGTTAGGTTTAAAAAATAAAGCATACACAATAAAATATTGTTGAGATGTTATATTTGGAAAATGACGCATGATTATAAAATGAATTAAAAATGTTATGCACCTGGTACTAATTGGAATGGTTGTTATTATATTGGTTTCTCTAAATTTGTCAAACAATTTTGAAATTAAACATTACATTTTTTTGTTCTTTAGTTTCTGTAATGCAAGATAAATCTCTTTGCAATTTTATAAAAGAACGTACCAAACTAGCTCCTGCATATACCCCTAGCATGTCACATGCATCCAAATCATTGAAAGTTGAGATAAGTTTCTCCCAAAAGATGTTATCTAGTTCATTTTTGAATGGCCTTCTTGTTTTGTGTGAACCAATCATTTACAATGTTGGTGCATCTTTGTCGATATTAAAACCTTCCTCTAATCTACATTGTTGTGAATGGAGGCTAAAACCTTACAACTAAAAATGAGTGTGATATTGACAAAAAATGATACCTATAATATGTGTCCAATAAAACTCATAACTATCTAGACCCCATAGTATGAGACATGTATCTTGCATGTAATGGAAGTCAACAACATGTAGATTCTTGAGAGAGGTATGAATAGTAGAATAATGTTCTAGTTTGTGGATGATGAATACATTAAAAGCCCTGATAATAAATTTTTCAATCGATGCCTGAAGAAATAGGTGAAGATGTTCTTCCTTAAAAAATTTAGTGATATTCAAAATATCAATAATTATCAAATCAGCATTTAGACCAAGAATGAATGTTTCATTAAAATCTTCTAAAATGGATGGCCAAAGACATGGGGGCCCATAATGGTAGTTGAATATTTTTGTATCTATCTCAATAGCTGATCTCTATCATTATGTACATAATTTTTTAATATGCTTAATGAATCTTGAGATAATTCTTCCCAACTTTTTTTAATTTTTTAAATACCTTCATTCAAGACACAAATCATCAAACACTTTTGCATAAATTTTATAATGCTCCATTACCTCTTCAAGTGTGATTGTTTGGTCTAGTGGTAGTGTCATATTATGATTGTTGAAATAATCTACATTTTTTGATACTATGTTACTTTATAGCTTCACCTTTATTCACCAATTATCCATGTTTTTGTACCCAAGGGTTTTCAAGAAGGAAATATACCCTTTTTCCAATAATTTGCTAGTTTTATTTTTTATTTACCTAAAAGTCCTTGAATATTTATAAGTATTGTTGTACCAATTAGATTTAAATCTTGTGTATTAGAACTAGGTAAATTAAAACTTTCAAAAAATAGAAAGCCTTATCAAAATAATACCAAACAAGTTATTCCATGAAAAGAAGGCATTTTCTCTCCTACAGTTGTTGGGCTAAATAGTTCATTTGTGTCAATAAGTATCTATCTTGTTCATGTATTTCTTCCATATTTTTATTCCCTATTTCAAGATTCTTCCAACCTCTTAGTTTTATAAAGTCATCTGTAGATCAAACTCTTTCTACAAATGAAGCCTTATAAATTATTTCATTGGCTTCATTATATTGGTTACATATTTTGTGCACAATATTGAACATACTACAATTTTTCAAAAATCTTGCCCTTCTAATAGAACATTTATTATCAATAATTTTATCTATTGTATTGTAATTGTGTGTTGGCCATCTACAATTTTGAACCTTACAATTTTTTTCTCTATCATATATTTTAGGACTTCCTTTGATCCAATAATACAATTAGGGTCCCTTGAATCAAAAGGAATTAACAAAACATCCTTCATTGGAACCTCATTATGTTTTAAAAATGAATGAATTATATCGTTCAACCCTATTTCATTTATATTCAATATTTTTATATTAACATCCCCCAATTCATAGAGCCCTAGAGTAATTTTCAAAGCATATTTTCTAGAGGAAATATACCATTTAGAGAATTCATTATGTTTCTCATCAGAATTTTGTGTCAATAAAAGTGTTTCAACCTTTTGTTTGATCTTATTTTTTTCCACTTGTGTGAGTACTTGTATGGCCTCTTTCAAATATACATATAAACATTTTTCCCTTGCTTATCTTATTTTCTTTAATGTTTTTTCTATCATGACTATAGGGTATCTTAAATACATGCTTGTATGGTGGCAAGTAGAAGAAGTTGTTGCCCCTTGTTCAATTTTTTATTTCAACATATATTGTATTTTAATGACCAAATTATCTCTATCTATCAACCCAAACATTTGAAGGTTATCATAGATATTAAAATGAAACCCAAATATTTTACAAGAAGGAGAAAATTTAATTTTGTCAACTCCATTTTACTAGGTGTAAATTTATTGAAATTAATTATAGCTCAATGGATAATTCCATGTTATTCATTCCATACTTATAGTTGGAATTAAATGGCATCTTCAATTTCATCCTTATCATAGGCAATGATTATTCCAATCAAAGAAGATTATTTTCTTGATGTAGTGATAAACAAGTATATATCTGCATGCATGTTTGGCAGACTAAACAATTCAAAATACCAATTAACAAAAGGAATTTTATCACCATAATAAAATGGAAGATGTTGATGTGGATTTAATTTTATATTTAGTATTTTAAATGGTATTCTATCTAAATTCTCTTGGAGTGAGGCCTTCTTATGACTTTTATCGATATTATCTTCAAGTGAGGGCTTCTTATACCTTCTAAGTGTGGGAATTCCTTTTTCACCCAAAGACAATCTACAAAGTAATTGAAATGATTAAAATATTGATATTTTTTAAAATACAAGTTTTATATTACATCATTTCATGAATTTTTTTATGTTTGATCAGTTATTAAATGTATATCAACAAATGTTAATTCTAAAATATAAAATAAAATAATATTAAATATTCATGATATATACATTAAATCACACTTAAAATAATAAAGCATGACAAAACCAAAAATAAATTATGTGTACCAACTAATATAATCTGATGGGAAAATAAATCCATAAACATTTGTTTCAAAGGAGAAAGATGAGGGGAAGTCTATTTCTAATATGTTTCAAAACACCCATCAACAGGTATCTTCAGGGTATCTCCTAGGAGATACCTTTTAATCATGAACAAGAGTGAATTATTCTTATAATACATCTCATAGGAGATACCTTCAAGTTAACCCTAATGTAATTACAAGTTTACTTTAAGGCCCTTGAAGGAATCTCCTAGTGGACACCTCAAAAGCACTTTCCTTCACCTTGAATGCATTTCTTAGTAGAACTTTCCTTCACATCAAAATCACTACGAGTTGATAACTTGATAACTCGAAGGGGCTTCTAATACTTGGGAGGGCATACATTTTAGGTCCTCCTATACATATGATCTTTCCACCTCAATCTAGTTTAAATTTTTTTCCTATTACATTAATAGTTTTAGATCTAAATAATTACCTTGTTGTACCTCTAAAAATTTTCGTTACCTTGATGGTCCTTTTAATATCTTCAAGGTGTTTATTAAGAGATACCTTCAAGTTACCAGTTAAGGTATTAAAAGTCCCTCAAAGGAATCTACTATTAGATACATCGAGATTGAACTTACTTAATGTTATTGAGGTTTGCAATATATTTAAGGTATCTCCTAAGAGATACCATCAAGTTACCCATGAATAAATCTCCTAGTGGATATTGTTGATGCCTAAAACTCTTTCTCTCAATGAATAGTTTCCTATGGAAAGCTTTGTAAACATGGGATGATCTATGAAGCAATCTCTAGGATTCCAATGATACTTAGAATAAGTACTGTGGTGAAGTGTTTATCCCTCTATACTACCTCTAGCAATCATGATATAAATGTGGCCCAATTCCCTTAGTCAATGGCATACATTTACATTAAATAACTCCATTATTTTATAAGGAGTGTCATGAAAACATGTCTCATTAGTAAAAAGGAATAAAACTTATCCAAAAAATTAATAATGGGAACCTAAGAAAGAGGAGGCCAATATAACACCTATCAAAATTCATTGAGCATGTTGACAATGAAAAGGTTAACTAACCCAAAACATCAAAATGTGGATTACGAGCCACATATACCTCAAGGTTTAACTTGCTTGATGTTATAGAGTTTTATAAGGGATTCAATGAGATACTTTTAAAATAAGCACAAGAGTGTATATATCTTTCAAGGTATCTTCTAGGAGCAACCTTTGGCCCAAATCTTTGAGTTTTCCTATATCAAACTTTTTGAGACTGCCTGACTATGTTTGTCTCTATGTGTTATGTACCTAGGGATATGATATATTAATGTATATGAGTTGATGGAGATGCCGACATGTGGCACACATCCCCTTAGTTAGTTATATGGGTCTAATATATTAGGCTAATAGAGTAACTTATGGAATTAGTACATTGGATAATGGTCAGCCTATAGTGGTATTAAGAGGTTACCCATCCATGGTTTAGATAGATGTCTATATATAGGAGATGATTATCATGGTAAAGATATCAAGTAAGCATTGAGTCTTCTATTGTAAGGGGATATTGGAGGTTGTCCCCTTGAAGAGACATTGTGGAGTTATTCCTTCCTAAAGGATTATTATATGGTGTTTCCCTACCTTAAGGGTATTTCTACATATATTTAATATCAAGATCATATCAAGTGGTATCAGAGCTTTGATTTGGGTAATTTGTGTGGAGTGAAACCCTAATTTCACTAAATCTTCCGAAATATAGGTAATTTTTATTTCAAATTTTTTTTGGAGATGTAGAATGATATAAGAGAAGCACAATAAAAATCTCATAATTTTTTGAGTTGTTTTGAGTGAGTTGTTGTGATTTTATGGCTTTTCATATATTCAATATAAAGGTTGAAATTTGTGATTTTTTTTCACAAAATTTTGACTGAGGTTTCAATATCATAAGTGGAATCTAAAGTAAAAATTTGAGACTTTTTGGATCAATTTTGTATGAGTTATTGATTTTTTAGAGTTTCATGAACCTTAATTTTTTTGTGGATCATGGTGCTGCAAAAATTTTGAGGGGTAGATGATATTGATGCTAGAGAATGGTGGCTCCTTTTGGAGAATCATTTTTAAAAAAAAATTGGGCAAATATGATTACTTCATTTTTTGTCTAGGCATGTACTACATTGGTTTGATTAGTTGAGTTGTACAAAAAGGTTTTCTTCATGGAAAGAAATGGAACATATCTTTTTAGATTGATGGGCTATAAAACAAAAAGTAGAAAAAGAAGAAGAAATATAAGAATCAATAGAATAAGAAGAAGAAGTGGTAGAAGAAGAAGCAATATAAGAAGAAGCAGATGATGAAGAAGAAGAAGAATTGGATGATAAGGGTTCAAATAATTTGGCTCTAAAGAAATTTGAGTCAATTTTTCAATTTCATGGATGCATTCAAAATAAGGTGTTTGTGTCCATAAACCCTACCAGCAAGTATAACTTCATTAACATGAATGTGGCCAAGAATCTACATGTTTAAGCAAATAATATCAAGGAGGTTCAAGTAGATGGTAAGAATATTTCAATGTTTGAAGATTTGAAGCTCATTATGGAAAAATATGTTTTGCATTTAGATTTTTATGCTTTGGATATGGATGATATGGATATAGTTCTTAGATATCCATGGTTAGAGACTTTGGGAATAATGAATATTAATGTTCAAAAAAATTTCATGAAGTTTTGGTATAGGAAAAAGAAGATCACTTTACAAGATATCATAGTGAAAAAGGCACCAATAAAAATCCAGGTAGATCATAAGGATGAGATTGAAACAGGTGATGAAGATTTAGATGATATAGATAAAGACACACTATAAATGAACACTTCATATACTCAAGAGACAAAGAAGGAAAAGGTGGAATAGGTAGAAGTAAAGGTGGATAAGGTCAAGGTATTGGAAAAAATTGAGGTATATAGACACCCACATCATCATGAGAGGAAAAAATCATGGAACTAGGTGAGGAAGTGTCATAAAAACAATCATTTTGTCTATACAAGAAATTAATTTCTAATCATTATGGATATACATGGAATCCAAAGAAAAAATAATATGGCACATGGAATGAATGGGGAAATCATTATGACTATGCATGAAAGAATACCTACTATGGTCATGGTTGGAATCAAAGTAGCACAGCAAAATATGGTACATGGAATAAAAAGAGGAATAATTATGCTTGGACACCAAAGTAGTATAATTATGATCATGAACAAAATCAGAGGAGCACAATGGAATTTTGAAACAAGTTTGGAGAGATATCACCTACCAAGATCACATACGGATGGCTAGATGATCGAGATTGGAGACAAGTGTGCAATGATTTGAAGCACACTCCTTATTTGGTTCCTTCTTATGTTTCAGGGATGAAACATGTCAAGGATGGAAGTAATGCTATGTACCTATGGATATGATATATTAATGTATATGGGTTGATGGATATGTCGACATGTGGCACACATACCCTTAGTTATATGGGTACAATATATTAGGATAATAGAGTAACTTATGGAATTAGTACATTGGGTAATGGTCGGCCTATAGTGGGATTAAGAGGTTACCCATCCATGGGTTAGATAGATGTCTGTATATAGGAGATGACTATTATGGTAAAGATATAGAGTAAGTATTGAGTCTTCTATTGTAAGAGGATATTGTAGGTTATCCCCTCGAAGAGACATTATGGAGTTATTCCTTCTTAAAGGATTATTATATGGTGTTTCCCTACTTTAAGGGTATTTCTACATATATTGAATATCAAGATCATATCACTATGTGTAACACCTACTCAAAATAAACATTGGTTCTAAAAACACTCATCCATGGAGAATCCATCTTCAAAGGTAAATCTTGAGACCATAGGGACTTTCTTTTCTACTCTATACTTCCCCCTATTTTGGAATCTTCTTGGAGTGAAACTTTTTGAAAGAGATAATTTCAAGTCACCCATTAAGATACCTTCATGCCATCCTCAAGGAGATAATTTCAACTCACCCATTAAGGTATTGCCAGGTGCTTGAATGAGTCTCATAGTGAAATACCTCAAGGTGGAACTTACCCATCAACATTATGGTGTAGAAAGGATTCAATGAGTAAATAGGTGTTTCAATTAAAGAGGGTAGTTATATACATTTGTTTTTATTTATAAGGTCTCCTCTATCTTAGAGAGGGTTAAATATGTATTAATTCTAAGAATTAATGTAAAACCATCAAAATTTTAGACCTCATAATATTAAATAAATACTCTTTCGATTTTTGAAAGTATCTTTCAGGATTATTGAAAGTACCCTGCGAGATTTTGTAAAAAAACCCTTCATCTTTTTGTCACTTTGCCCTTTCCAAATGACTCTTCAAAATTTTGTCATAAAATTTTTTGTTTGACTCAAAAATCCCAAAATAATTCCCCGCAATAATCTTGCCAATGCAATTTTGCCAAAATAATAATCCCAAGGGTACATACCCTTTCAGATTTATGTAAATTACCATTTGGGAGTTTTATCAAGGACAACTACCATACGTAATTATCTTTCATCTTTTTTTAAATGGCTCTTTAACCTTCGTGATTACCCTTCAAAATTTTTGGAGTGGTCCTTTACCCTCTAGAATTATCCTTCAAGACTTTTGTCTCAAGCCCTTTCCCTGATCAGAAGTGCCATTTAGACCTTTTGAAAGTACCCTTTGGGATTTTTGACAATACCCTTGAGACTTTTTAAAAGTACCCTTTAGAGTTTTTGAAATTACCCTTCAAGCCATTTAAAATTACCATTTGAACTTTTTGAAATTACCTTTTAGGATTTTTGAAAGTATCCTTCAGGATTTATAAAAGTACCCTTCAACTTTTTTGGAGTGGCCCTTTTCCCTCTAGACTTACCCTTTTGGAATTTAGTCATGGACCATTCCCCAATGATAAATGACCTTCAAACCTTTTTAAAGTGCCCTTTATCCTTTTTTAGAAATGCCCTTTGGGATTTTTATCATTGCCACTTTGGATTATAAAATAATTCACCTAAGATTATTTCACTGAGACATTGATTTTTTTATCCATTTTTTGTGGTATGATCATTTTATCATTTTGAAAAATTTAATCTGTCACTTGTTTTAAGATTTTACATGTTCTTGTAAACTAAATTTTATATGTCATATTGTCTATAGGAATCAATCTCACTCACTATCAAGTGACATTTTACAATTTAGAGATCATCCATGCTTGTTTTCATTATACATTATTCCTGACTCTCATTTGGATTAATGGAAATGTTTTTAGATGATCATGGATTTAACCCTTACAATTTTGTTATTAATTTTTACTTGTGTTTCTATATTATAGGTTCAATGGAATTTTATTTAGAAATGAACATGATTAGGGTATTTTTGTTGTTGTGCATTGTTCCCAACTCTCATTTGGATTAATGGACATGTTTTTAGATGATCATGGTCTTAGCCCTTCTAATGTTGCTATGAATTGTTTCTTGTGTTGCTTAAAGTCCATTTTGTGAAATTATCCTTTAATAAACAAGTGGAACTTTCATTTGCATGGAAGGTACCACTATTTTATATTTTGAAGGCCTTTGTAATACCTTCAATGTATCTCCTAGGAGATATGTTTCAAACATGCACAAGAGTGGATGTACCCTTCAATTTATCTCCTAGAGATACATTTCAAAGTGGGATAAGAGTGGATTTATCCTTCAAGGAATAGGTGTAATTTTCTTTAACATGGAAGGAACTAATGGGTGATATTTTGAAGGCCCTTGTAATACTTTTAAGGTTAAACATTCACAAGAGTGGATTTCACCTTCAAGGTATCTCCTACTAGATACCTTTCAAATAAGCACAAGTGTGGATTTATCCTTCAGGAAAAAAGTGGAATTTTCCTTTACATGGAAAGCACTATTGGTAGTTTTATAAAAAAGTGTTCAACAAGTGAAATCTCCTATTTTTTCACTACTAAGTGATATTTTTAAGGCCCTTATAATACCTTCAAGGTATATCCTAGGAGGTGCATTTTAAATATGCAGAAGAGTGGATTTACCCTTCAAGGTATCTCTTAATATATACCTTTCAAACAAGCACAAGACTAGATTTTTCCTTAAAGGAATGAGTGCAAAATTATTTTACATAAAAGGCACTACTTAGTGATATTTTGAAGGACCCTATAATAAATTCAATGTATCTCCTAGGATATACCTTTCAAACATGCACAAGAGTGGATTTTCTCTTCAAGGTATCTCCTAGGAGATACATTTTAAATAGGGATAAGAGTGGATTTCTCCTTTAAGGAACAAGTGAAATTTTCCTTTACATGGAAGTTAGAAGATTTACAGTAGTGGGACCAAATTATGGTCTATAAAGTAACATTCAATATTTTAGAAGTTGGATCTTCATTTAAGTTTGGGGTTGAAAAGGGTGAAGAAACAAAACTATTGATTATTAAAGCTCTCGCTTTAGGTTAAACAACTTATATGGGAAGCTTTACAGGTGTGGGACCAAAATGCGATCAGTAAAGCAACCTTCAAGATTTTAGAAGCCATCTCTTCCTTCAATAGTGGGGGTGAAAAGGGATAGAAGAAAGGAAAACAAATAACATGAAAATTAAATTTTACATAAGGTGATACACTGAGAGATTTGAAACATTAATCTATAATTACATAAAATAGATTAGATCTTTAATCATTATAGACCATGATGGAGCATAAAGCATGAGCTATAGTATATTATGGAAGTAAAGACCCAAAATATAGAATCAAAAGAAAATAAATAACAAATAGAGATAATTCTCTACTCCAAATAACACAAAACATCACATCTTCTTCATTGTATATGGAGAAAATAATATATAATTTCATGAAAGGCACATACAAATCATCTAATCACATCCCTGAGATGCACCTATTAAAGTTGAAGAATATAAAAATGATAACTACTACTATCCATATATATTACAATGGCAAAAAAATCAAGAATACCAAATATGATAACTAGAAAAAAATAATAACCAACCCCCTCTAAAAGGGAAGTGCCTAGAATATATAAGTGAGGTTCCACCCTCAAAAAATGACACCTAGAAGTACTACCACTCATGCCCATGATGGTGCAATTAAAAAATATAGAAGGTCTTGAGCTCATGAGTGTAGTTATCCTCTAAATCTTGGGTATGATGTAATTACATTGTTTTCTTATAGCCACTATGCTTAGAAGAAGTGAGCTGGTGCCACCTATATACCTTTAGATCTATCCTATTTATGTTGTGTTTAATGGCCTTGGTCCCCCTTGGAATAAATATATTACATTTTAAGCTAGGCTTAAAGTGTTTTAAAAATTTTGATTGAAAGGAAGGACCCACACTCTCATCAAATTGCACTCCTTTAATTTATGACAAACTAACACTACTCCTAGACAAGCACAAAGATGACACTTATCAAGCTGGCACTTCTTCAGAGGGGTTAAGGACTTCTTTGGTGAGATTGAGTGTGAGGGCACTATGTGTCAGAAGTGGATGAAGGTTGGTACTTAGGAATTTTTTTGAAAAGGGCCCCCAAATAAGGAATGGATTGAAAAGGGAACAATCAAAAGGTGTTTAGGAATTACTAACTATCGAATGAGCCTAAAGCCAAAGATGAGCTACTCCAAAACTAACAAACATGGATTTCTTATCTATATTTCCTAGTGACTCATAAGGGCATTGACCTTGTTGGTTGAATATTTTGTCTATCAGCGTACTAGAAAACAAAATAGGTCTTATCAGCCAAAGCAAGAAGATGTCATCCTAATGTGTAAATTTATCACATTAGGAGACTGTTCTCTCCTCTCATCAAGGGGAGGTTCCCTATGGATATGCTATGTATATATATGAATAGAAAATAGTACTCAAGGGTAGGACCAGACATCCATATCTCTTTATTCAGAGATGATGTATATAAAACAAAGGAAGAACTCAAGAGAATGACAGACATCACTCCTCTTCTTTCAGAAGAACTGCTCAACCAGCCACAAGAATACTCCTGGAAATAAAAGTAGAATATGACTAAAGTGTGGTAACTAGCAAATCAAGACACAGCACAAAGTCTGCACATGAAATACTCAAGAGTGATATACGAAGAACAATGAAAGCTCAAATTCTTTTCAAAGTTCTTTACATAGCAATGAAAAAACAAACACACTGAAGGTAGCTATGGGGGCACAAAGTCTCTCCATAGTTGATTCTTCAGGACACCTTCTTGACAAATTTACTAATCCTGCTTATTAGATCAATGAAACAAACAAGATATCATAGCATAAAATTTGAAAAAGTCCCTTGTTTTCATTAAAAAAATATGATAAATAGACTGAGCACAAAGTCTCAATGATGCCTCTCAATTTTGACAGAGTTTTATTGAAATTATCAAAAAGAAGATGATTCTACAATGATAGGATGTCCCTTATATAGCTACTTTCAAGAAGGACTTGGGAACAATAATACATCATGATGCGTTGGGAAATGTTAGGAAGACAAGCTGGAACTTTGGGGCCTTTTACCCATTTGATCTTCTCAATGTAGATAGATAAGTCATGTAATTGAAAGTTTTACAACTTTCAATGTCTGCCTAGTGGTTTGATCTTATCTTCATCGTTCCTCCCTTTTTGATTAATTAAATTGGGTCCTGGATTTATCTTGCTGTTCTATTCCTTCCCCGCTTTCTGCTAGTCATGGCCTTGAAAATTTTGAATGTATTTTGTTCAGTATGTTTAAAGGATCAATAGTTATTTTGTTGTCTTTAATTTGATGTTCATGTGGCCGTCACTTGTTTCCAATAGCTAGTTGACTGTGTTGAATTTGACATGTTCAAGCACATCACCCCTTGGTCTTCTTTTGGCTTTCCACTTGGTGCTTTTCAAGATTGGACTTTTCCCTTTTGGGCCTTGAGAAATGATCCTTCGACTTCAGGAAGTATCCTCAAATTAATGGTTGAGAGTTCCCTGCAAGGGCACTTGCCCTTCGGGGTCCTTCATTGGCCCTTCACAAATTTCCCTCAGGTTTTTCCTCAGGCCATTCCCTTTGAACGTTTCTTATGGACATTTTCCTTGGAGAAAATTCCCATGAACAAAAAGTCCAGGGAAAATTCCCTTGGGATTTGAACAAGTCTTTTAACAAGCTGAAGGGTGCTTTGGTCGATGAAGTGTCCTCCATAAGGGCACTTGTCCTTCAGAAAAGTTCTTTAGCATTGAACCGTCCTTTTGAACTTAGTCGATGAACCATTTGTTGAACCGATTCAAAGGTTCAATGAAGCGCACCAAGCCTTTGAAGCAAACAGTCGACAAACCATTGAATGCACTTTTTGCCATTGAACTAATCAGTTGAACCAAAGCTTTGAACCAAAAATGGTTCATGCCAATGGTTCAAGCTGATGGTTCAATGAATAAAATAGGACTATAAACTAAGCATTGAACCAAATATTTGTACTTGACTTTGAACCAAGAGTTGAACCATTTGATTGAACCTATCCATTGAACTGGTTCAACAGTTCAACAAAGCACGCCAAGTACCTTTTAAACCAAAAAATGATAAACTTGCTGTTGAACCTTTTCGTTGAACCAAGACGTTGAACCAAAAATTTGGTTCAATGGTTCAACAAAAGCCTTGAACTAACTGACAAACCAAATGATTGAACCAAAAGATGCTGAAACAAAGGAAATGAACCATCTGAGTGAAATAAAGCATTAAACTACTTGGTTGAACCAGGCAATTGAACTATTCCTTTGGTTGAACCGACTGTTGAACCTTTGAACCCATTGAACCTTTGAACCCAATTGGTTCATTGGTTCAATAGTTCAAGTCATTTTGCTTTGACCAAATGTTTGGAAGCCAATGAATCTGTTCAAGCGACTGAACTTTGAACCTTTAAGAAGTGCTTAACTTTTGCCAATGACATTGAACTTGTTAAACCTTGAACCAGTTGAACCTTTGAACCAAATTGGTTCAATGGTTCAATAGTTCAATGATTCAGGTCTCCTTTTGTATTCAGATGCTTGCCAATGAAGATTTTCAATTGAACCAAAAATTTGAACCAATCCTAGAAAATGAACAAATGTTAAAAATCAATTCTTTTGACTGAAAACTACCTGCAGAGTCTGTAGATTTTCCTTTTCCTATAGAGTCTGTAGATTTTTCTTCCTACTGAGTTTGTAGATTCAAACCTACAGAATCTATAGATTCAAGCCTACAGAGTTCGTAGATTTAACCCGCAAAGTCTGTAGATTTTTTGAGAAGATCTAAATATGAGAAATCTAAATATCTAAGACAAATTTTGAAAATGGAAGATATTATTTTGGTTTGTAGAACCAAAATAATTCGAATGTTGTTCCAAAAATGACAATTATTTTTGGGAGACAATAGCTAGCTCTAGTTGGGGAACTTTTGTCAATTTCAAGATGAATTGGAAGGAGTAGAATTCAAAAACTCTAGTGTCTTCAAGTGTACCATTGGGCTACAGAGTCATGCTTTCCAGAAATGAAATGCAATAAGAATGAAAACAAATAAAACAAAATAGAAATTAAAATTGTACAAGTATACATATATATAGAGGTAATGATCAAACACTTCAAGAATTAAATTGTTTCAGATGCTCCCCATTATGGGGCAGAAGAAAGAGCGTGCCATCTTGGTATTTCAACAAAAATCTATTTTCACCCATGTGCTGATGAATTGTGAATGGGCCTCTCCAAAGGGAGTCAAAATTTCCATGCATCCCTTTTGGCTCTCTTCTTTTGTCCCACAGTAAGACTTTATTCCCAATCTAAAAATCATGATTTTTGGCTTTCTGATCAAAAAGTTTCTTTATCGGATTTTGATGAACAACAATTCTATCCACCACCATGGTTCTTTGTTCTTCCGGCTAAGTTAGGCACATGATTATTTTGTCAAGAGAACTCTCATATATCTAATCTTCAATAGCCTTCACCAATTTCAAGGCTGGTAACTCTAAAGTGATTGGTATCTCAGCATTAATACCATAGAGAAGTTGAAAAGGAGACATACCAATTGCCCTTTTTTGCATGATCCTGTCAGCCCACAGGGAGTCTACCAATGCTTTGTGCCATGTCCTTTGATTATCATCTGCAATTTTCTTTATAATAGTTACCAAATTTTTATTATTGGACTCAGCTTGTCCATTCCCTACTGTAAAATAATCAGAAGAATGAGAGAGCGTAATTCTATAATAAAAATAGAATTGTGTGATTTCTTGAGAGGTGAAACAAGTTGCATTATTAGCAACAATTTTGAGTGGGACTCCAAATCTGGAAATGATGTTCTCTTTCAAGAAGTTGCATACAACTTCTGAGGTAGCATGCTTTGTCGGGATTGCTTCTACCCACTTAGTGAAATAATCAGTCACTGTAAGGACATAATCATGTCCAGCACTTGATGATGGATTTATTGTCCCAATAAAAGTGAGTCCCCACTACTGGAAAGGTGCCTTTATTATTACTAGCTTAAGAGGCAGAGTAGCCAACTTGGGTCTTCCAACAAATTGCTGGCAAAGTTCACATTTCCTTACCCATTTATGTGCATCTTGGAAAAGAGTCAGCTAATAATACCTACCTCTCAAAATTTTGTGAGCAGTCACATGAGCAGAAAAATGTCCTCCACAAGCTAGATTATGAAAAGATTTCAAGAGTTGGGTCTGTTGTTCTTTATCTACATAGTGAAGAAAAACTCCATCTATGTTTCTTTTGTATAGGCCATTGTCCCAAAGGACTAAATTGGTAGCTTTCAATCTGATGATTCTCCTCTCTTTATAAGACAAATGAGCAAGACATTCTCCATAAGTCAAAAAATAGGAAATATCTGAATACCATTCATTGGTAGTAGAAACAAAAAGGACTGTTGGCATATTGTCTACTTCAGCTTCTTCGAGTTGTGTATCTTTTGGCTTATTATCAGCCATTAATCGACAAAGACCTTTACCTCTGACCAGCTTTGTTGGCTTGATATCCAAATCAAATTCTTGGATCTTTGCAATCTAATCACCTCTCTTTGTGCCAAACTCTTGCTGAGTTAAAATAGACTTGACTGTACTGTCAGGAACTAAGGTAGTAGTATGTGAATTCAGAATATAAAAGTGAAAGTGTTTGACTACTTTTACTAAGGCATAGGCATGCTTCTCTATATTTGAATACTTCAATTCATGAGTTTTCAAAAGGAAACTCATGAAAGAGATGGGAGATTCCATACCTTCTTTGTCTTATTAGACAAGAATAGCTGAAAGAGTATGCTTAGATGCATAGCTGTATATAGTGAAATCTCTATGGTAATCTGGGCAAACCAAGGTAGGGGCATGAGCAATAGCAACTTTGATATCTTGAAATACTGCTTTGCCTTCTTTGGTCCAGCTAAAGGTAGTCTTTCCTTTCATCATATTTACAATGTGTCTTGTCTTCTCAGCAAATTTGGGGATGAATCTCCGTAAGAAATTCACTTTTCCAAAGAAAGAGTGAGCAACATTCTTACTTGTAGGCAAATTCAACTCTTGAATAGACTTGACTCTGTCTGAGTCAATCTTTATGCCTTCTTTGGACACAATGTGTCCAAGGAGTTTTCCTTCTATAACTCCAAAAATACACCTTTTAGGATTCAAAAAATACCATTTTTCTAGCAGCGCTGCATCACTTGTAAGTGGCGCATATGATCAGATCAGCGCTTTGAAAAGATAGTTAAATCATCAAGATATACAACTATGAATTTGCCAATTTCATCTTTAAAATCCATATCCATAGCTCTCTGAAAGGTAGCGCCAGCATTTATTAATCCAAAAGGCATCCTTTTGTATGCAAAAGTACCCCAAGGCATGATGAATGCAGTCTTGTGTTAATCAGGTTCAGCAACTTCAACTTGGTTATAGCTTGAGAAGCCATCCAACATTGATAACATTTCTGATCTTGATACTGTTTGGAGCACTTGGTCCATGATTGGCAAAGGGTAATTGTCTTTTAGAGAAGACTGATTTAGATTATAGAAATCAACACAAATGTAGATTTTGCCATTTGTCTTCCTTACAAGAACTGTATTTTTAATCCATGTAGAATGATGGATTGGAAAAATAATTCTAGCATTTAACATTTTTTAAATCTCAGACATAATTGTACCTGAAATCTTTGGATTGTATTGTCTGGATTTCTGCTTGTAAGGCATTGAATCAGCCTTGAGAGGAATATGATGATGAATTTCATCAGGACTGAGAGACTTGAGATCTTCATATGAATATGCCAGGACATCAATGTATTGACAAAGTAAAGAAGTAAATTTGAGTTTGTCTTCAGGTGTACAGCACTTACCAATGTTGACCATTTTTAGATTTTCTTTGTTGGTCAGATTCACTTGGTCAAATCCCTAGGAGAAATTTGAATCTGTCTGTTGTTGCTTGATGAATCTATCATGCTTGTCAAACAATTTTTCAAGAGAAACCAGGCCTTTAGGAATTTTATTTCCTTTCAGCTGTATAAAATCTTCATTTACATCTGAACTAGATTCAGAAATTAATTCAAACTTCTGAGATTCATTGCCTTCAAAATATAACTATTTCAAATTTTTTTTCTTTCCAAAAAGGTAATGATCTGATTATCATCATAAAATTTTTTCCAATGATCAGCATTATTAGGAACACTCGGCCTACAGATCAGCTCAATGGTATATTTGGCTTCTTTAAAATTAGAATGTGGAACTAAAAGAGTTCTTGAAATAGTAAGTGCATCAGCTCTATCATTGGATTCTCTTGGAATGGAAGAAATGTTGAAAGCATCAAATCTTTCAATTTGATCCCAAACAAGATTACGGTAATGGTGCAGCCTTTCATTCTTGGTTTGATATGAATTTCTCACTTGGCAGACCACTAATTCAGTATCACCTTTAGCATGAAGACACTTGATGCCTCTTTCTTGAGCAGCCTTCATGCCCAACAACAACAATTCATATTCAGCTATATTATTTGTGTTGCTAAACTATAACTTATATGATGAAGGGAACATATCTCCTTGAGGAGATATCAAAACAATTCTGGCTCCAAAACTAGAAGAGGAACAACTACCGTGAAATTCTAGTGTCCAAATCTCATCAAACACTGGCTTTACTTTAGACTTTCCTTCATCAGAGATGGAGGGTCTTTCTTCATGATATGTATATAAAAAGTAATTACCTATACCTACAGATTCAAAAAGGATTTGAGCTTCAGGAGCTGACGTCTTGGTGACTACATATTTTTCTTCCTTTTCAGGAAGTAATCTCTTCATCACACCTTGTACAGGGATCCTTGCCTCAGATAGATCCATGTTCAGATCTCCTCCCACATTCTTATGAAAATTCAATCTAAGTAAAATACCATAATATGCTAGGACTTCAACCACTAATACAATCATTTTAATCCTCTTGTCTTGAAAGGCTACAAATGCAAACTAGGTATCTTTGATTTGCCCCAGCAATGGCACTTGCTTGTTCTCCATGGAGAAACATCTCCCAAACATCTTGGTCAATGTGAGACTAAGAGACTCAGTGACTTTGGTAGGCATGACATTGTCAGATGCACCTGAGTCTATTATACAGTTACTCAGCTTGTGGCCATTGATCAACAAGGAAACATAGAAGGGTTCTATTTTTCTAGAAGCAACTGGAGGAGTAATAATTAGATTGTTTGGACTAGACATATTTATTGGGGAATCAAAAGTCACTTTTTTGGCCTTTTGTACTATAGGGATGGTCTAATTTTTAACATATTGGACAAGCTTATTCAGTTGATCTGAATTAGACTGCAAGTACTAAAATGTAGACATTTGTAATTTTGTCTTTCTGACATGATCAATTATGTCAAATGGTTGAATCGAACTAGGTACAAAGAAAGGTACTTTATCTTTCTGAGTTTTAGAAGGGACAAGAGGTATACTAGTTTGAAAATTAGAAGTAGAAGGGGAAGGCTTAGCAGATGTATTTACCTTTTGAGTGATTACCAGATCTTTTGGTTGAAATGGTAGAACTGTCCCATGCTTGGCAATTGTGATTGCTAGCTATGATTGCTCTTCTGTCTTTCCTTTATCAGCCTACTGGACTGATTGGTTCTTGGACCTAGTAAACACTACATATGATCCATCTGAAGCTTCTCCTTTGCTTCTAAGATCATCTTGATAATTCAAGAAACTAATGTGGGAGTCGCTAGCTGATTCTTCTTGACTATCTTTAATGATATCAGTATCATTTTCTTGATTTAATTCAGGCTGGTAAGAAAAATCTGATTCTGTCTCAAGATATCCCATTGCTGAATTAGTTGGAGGAGCTTTCAAGGCAAGTTTTCCTTGTGGAGGAGGAAGGCGATTTTGTTGTCCTTGGTTTCTGGCAACATTGCCCTGATATGACTAATTTGGGAATGTTCTTCTGTGTGTAGGAGCAAAAGACATTCCTTGAGCCATTTGTTTTTTGAGTGGAAGGAGCTCATTCAATAATTTTTGCACCATTGGATATGTGGTGCTTGTAGATACAAATTCAGATGATGATGAAGCTCTATTTCTATTGGGGTCTCTTCTTATTTTCCCTGTTAAGATGAGATCATCTTCTACTTCAGTGGCCAAAAGTTGAGCTGCAGCTAGATCTATTTGGCCAGTACGTCTCGAGAGGAAACTGACTTCAGGTAGCTAAGAATTAATGAAAAAATATTTAAGATTTTCAGCTGTAAGTCTGACAATTATAGGAATTTTATTTCTCAACTTGTCAAATTTAGCTATGAAGTCTCTCATAGGCTCATGCAGTTCTTTTTTCATTTGTGTAAGTTGAGCCAGAAGTGTATGTGCATCTTCTACAAGTTTGAATCTGGCTTCAAACTTAGCTTTCAAAGTATTCCAATTAGTCACAAATCAAGCCTATAAATGGTAAAACCAATCTCCAGCAGGACCTTGTAGTGTTTCAATAAAAAGCCTAACTGTTACATCTTCAAACTCTACCCCAATTACTCCACAAGCTATACTGAATGCTACAATATGTTCATCAGGATGAACTTTCCCATCACCGTGGAATTTTGGGAAATTCTTCCTAAAAGTGCATGGAATTTCATGTAGAGGAGGAGTAAGATTGAGAGGGCCAAAAGCATTACCCCAAGGACCTTGAACTGCCATTATAGGGTACTGAAAAGGAGGGATAACAAATCTCAAAGGGGTAATTAAAAGGCACAGCTTTATCAACAATAGAAGTTGATATTTTGCCTAGTAATGGAGATTTGGCTTTAGTAGGAGGGAAGCTCTTGGTTCATTGCAGATGAGATGGTGAAGGAAACAGATCAAAATCACTTTGTTGTACTAGCTCAAACATAGGATCAATAACACCTTTAGCCTTTTGGCTTCATGTATACCTTGAATCTGCCAGATTTGTAAACCAAAATTTGAAAAGAATTGACTTTGGTTTAGTTAAAGCTTGAGGCTTTAAACTGTGCATTCTTTTGTTGTTGGTGTAGAGGTGAATGGAATGGATAAACTATAAATGGATAATGGGTATATCCCTAGTGGAGTCACTAAAAACTGTTGGTTGAATATTTTGTCTATCAGCATACTGGCAAACAAAATAGGTCTTATCAGCCAAAGCAAGAAGATTAGTCATCCTAATGTGTAAATTTATCACATCAGAAGGAGAGTGTTCTCTCCTCTCATGAAAGGGAGGTTCCCTATGGATATGCTATGTATATATATGAACAGAAAATAATACTCAAGGGTAGGACCAGACATTCATCTCTCTTTCTTCAAAGATGATGTATACAAAACAAAGGAAGAACTTAAGAGAATGACATACATCACTCCTCTTCTTTCAGAAGAACTATTCAACCAACCACAAGAATACTCCTCAAAATTAAAGTAGAATATGACTAAAGTGTGGTCACTAGCAAATCAAGACACAGCACAAAGTTTTCACATGAAATACTCAAGAGTGATATACAAAGAACAATGAAAGCTCAAAGTCTTTTCAAAGTTCTTTACACAGCAATGAAAAAACAAACACACTGAAGGCAGCTATGGGGGCATAAAGTCTCTCCACAGTTGATTCTTTAAGACACCTTGACAAATTTACTAATCCTGCTTATTAGATCAATGAAACAAATAAGATATCACAACACAAAGTTTGAAAAAGTCCCTTGTTTTCATTAACAAAATATGATAAACAGACTGAGCACAAAGTCTCAATGATGCCTCTCAATTTTGGTAGAGTTTCATTCAGATTATCAAAAAGAAGATGATTTTACAATGATAGGAAGTCCCTTATATAGCCACTTTCAAGAAGGACTCAAGAATAGTAATACATCATGATGCATTGGGAAGTGTTAGGAAGACAAGCTGGAACTTTGGGGCCTTTTACCCATTTGATCTTCTCAATGTAGATAGATAAGTCATGAAATTGAAAGTTTTACAACTTTCAATGTCTACCTGGCGGTTTCATCCTATCTTCATCATTCCTCCCTTTTTGATTAATTGAATCAGGTCCTAGATTCAGCTTGTTATTTTGTTCCTTCCCTACTTTCTACTAGTCTTGGCCTTGAAAATTGTGAATGTATTCTATTATGTATGTTTAAAGGATCAATAGTTATTTTTTTGTCTTCAATTTGACATTCACATGCCCATCACTATGTTTCCAATAGCTAGTTGACTGTGTTGAATTTGATGTGTTTAGGCGCGTCACCCCTTGGTCTTCTTTTGGCTTTCTGCTTGGTGCTTTTTCCAGATTAGACTTTGCCCTTTTGGGCCTTGAGAAATGATCCTTCAGCTTCGAGAAGTATCCTCAAATTAATGGTTGTGAGTCCCCTGTATGGGCACTTGCCCTTTGAGGTCCTTCATTGGCCCTTCACAAATTTCCCCTGGGTTTTTCCTCGGGCCATTCCCTTTGAACATTTCCTGCAGACATTTTCCTTAGTGAAAATTCCTGCAGACAAAAAGTTTGGGGAAAATTCCCTTGGGATTTTAAAAAGTTCTTGAACAAGCCAAAGGGTGCTTTGGTCAATGAAGTGTCCTCCACAAGAGCACTTGTCCTTCAGAAAAGTTCTTTAGCATTGAACCGTCCCTTTGAACTTAGTCGATGAACCATTTATTGAACTAGTTCAAAGGTTCAATGAAGCCCACCAAGCCTTTGAAGCAAATAGCCAATGAACCATTGAATGCACTTTTTGCCATTGAACTAATACATTGAACTAATCGGTTGAACCAAGGCTTTGAACCAAAAATGGTTCAAGCTGATGGTTCAATGAATAAAACAAGCCTATAAACTAAGCATTGAACCAAATATTTGTACTTGCCTTTGAACTGAGAGTTGAACCATTTGATTAAACCTATCTGTTGAACTGGTTCAATAGTTTAATGAAGCATGCCAAGCACCTTTTGAACCAAAAATTGATAAAGCTACTATTGAAAATTTCCATTGAACCAGGACATTAAACCAAAAATTTAGTTCAATGGTTAAACGAAAGCCTTGAACCAACTAACAAACCAAATGATTGAACCAAAAGACACTGAAACAAAGGAAATGAACCATCTGAGTGAAATAAAGCATTGAACTACTTGGTTGAATTGAGCAATTGAACTATTCCTTTGGTTGAACCGACTGTTGAACCTTTGAACCCAATTGGTTCAATGGTTCAACAGTTCAAGTCATTTTGATTTGACCAAATGTTTGGAGGCTGATGAACTTGTTGAAGCAACTGAACTTTGAACTTTTATGAAGTGCTTAACTTTTGCCAATGACATTTAACTTGTTAAACTTTGAACCGGTTGAACCTTTGAACCAAATTGGTTCAATGGTTCAATGGTTCAATGATTCATGTCTCCTTTTGTATTCAGATGCTTGCCGATGAAGATTTTTTATTGAACCAAAACTTTGAACCAATACCAAAAAATGAATAAATGTTAAAAATCAATTCTTTTGACTAAAAACTACCTACAGAGTCCATAGATTTTCCTTTTCCTATAGTGTCCATAGATTTTTCTTCCTACTGAGTCCATAGATTCAACCCTGCAGAGTCCATAGATTCAAGCCTACAGAGTCCATAGATTTAACCCTACAGAGTTTGTAGATTTTTTGAGAATCTCTAAAAATTAGAAATTTGAATATCTAAGACAAATTTTGAAAATGAAAGATATTATTTTGGTTTGTAGAACCAAAATAATTCAAATTTTGTTCCAAAAATGATTGTTATTTTTGGGAGACAACACACCTATAGATGGTGAGATTGAGTACGAGGGCACCATGTCTCAAAAAGTGGATGAAGGCTGGTACTTAGGAAAAAATTTGAAAATGCCCCTAAAAGAAGGAAAGGACTAAAAAAGGAACCACCAATAGGTGTTGAGGAAGTACTAACTATTAAATGAGTTTGAAGCCAAAGATGAGCTACTACAAAATAAACAAACATGGATTTTTGATCTATAGTTTTTGATGACTCATAGGGGCATTCACCTATGGATGGGAGAATCCAAAACTCTAGTACTTAAACTACTCAAAGTAAAATTATCAAAATGGGAGGAAGGTGAGGATACCTATGATTTTTGAAAGGTCACCTGTAAAGGTGCCCATTTTTCCTCCTACAGCTAGGCCACCTTTTTTAGAGGCTAAAAGGCTCTATCTAGATCTATTATCTCCTTGAACGAGATATTCACCAAGCCTTTGGCCACCTCTAGTGTTTACAAGTCTATATGGGTGAGTGGGTGAAAAAAATTCTCCACCTTGAATACATCAAGTGCTTGACTGAGAGCCATGAAGATGGTCTAGTCATTCTGATTTGATCAAGTAGTGCCTTAATTTGGTCCTTAGGGATGATGTTATTATTTTCAATAAAGGGGATGAAAGTCCAAATTTGACTAACTACTCAATGCATCCCCACCTATCACAAACCATATGCTCTAAGACATTAAGGAATGCCTTGCACTTATTGGCTACCTTACTATAAATAATAAACTCATTAACCTTAGCCACCACCTACCTTTGGTTAGTCACTCCTATTGCTTGTTACATCTTATGAGAAACACTACAGAGCTTTTAGATGAGTCTCTATGACTTTAGGACATTAGGGGAGATTATGGTGATTACCTGATCAAAAAATGTGCTCAACTAAGAGGCCAACTTCTATGCATTTACAATGAAAGTTAGTGTTGTCTTCAGGTTTATTATTATGACCTTGATCCTTTCCCAATAGGATTTGTATAGTTATTATACCATAGAGAATATTTTTGAGGGCTATGGATGGGTGGTAAGGTCATTTTTTAGCTTCTTAATTTCTTGGTCCTTGACTATGGATTCCTTCTATGCATCTTACTATAATTACTAATATGATTGATAAAAATTAGAGAGCTCTTTTTAGACTCAAGCTAGATCAATCTCCTTATCCTATAGCTCATTTTTGGTGGCCACTCATAAGTTAACTTCCAATTAGAATCTCTCAGTATATATGTGGCTTTGTAAGTTGGACCTTGATTTATTGAGTTCTGTATATTTGGCCTTAACCTCAACATTGAGGTGTTTAACTATAGCTTTCACTCTTGTAAGCTCTATATTTCTCTTTTATAGCTATGAGGTCACCTTTAGGTAGTCTATGATAACATACTTTTATGTCTCTTCCATTAATTTGACTTTATTAGTGGTCCTAGCGTAGCTAACATTGATGCTAATAGATTGAATAGCCTAATCCCCTAAATACATCTATCCTTGGGGTTTGATTACTTCTGTGGTTAAATGAGAAACCATAAGGTATTATTTTGTAGGGTCATAAAATTATTACATGTGATTTTGAGTAGAGGCTTTGGCTTGTTTCCCTCTCTTTATTTCCATTCAGACCTCTCAGTCCATTATTCTGACATTCACCTATTGTTGGTAATGATCTCACCATTTAATGCTCTCCATCATGGAGGGTATTTCATGTGGAAGCATGAATGGATTAGTTACTTGTTTTTGTGAATTAGTGGGTGACATTCCTCTAGAGGAAGTTGTATGTAGGGTGAGGGTATAAGGAGAGAATAATAGGATCTTTCAAAGTGAGGGGAATGGTGAGTGCACCATAATGGAGGATGATGTTGAAGTTGTAGGTGGTGGGGTGTGAAAATGTATGTAAGAGGATATTAAGACCATGGATGAAAGAGATCCAATCTCAATGGAGTATTAGGTGGAATAAGATGAGAGAGGGGCCAAAGTGGTGTTTGGTTGAGTAGTAAAGACTACTATAACTTGAGGTGAGATGATGGATGGAACTATAGAAGTTATGATAAAGGTTGAGGTGGAAAGGTAGGGATCTAAGAAGTGTATTTTCATATGTGCATGCTTAGGTGGAGGGTTGTATTTAGGTGATTTAGTCTATTTATACTAGGATGAACCAATCATGAGGTGCTTAGAGGGAGACCAATATTATTGTAGAGCTGTAGAACATTAGTATAGGGGATGTGACCATGAAAAAGGCTTTTGAACCTCTAAGACCTCAGCCTCTTTCTATAGTGGCATGACTCCTACTACAAATCCAATAATATTTGCCTCCTCTTCTTCTTCTCTTTCTCCTCCTATCATTATTTTAGGGGAGGATTCTTCCTCTACTAAGCCTTCTTCCTAATGATGATCATCCCAAAGCTTGTCAAATATTTCATCTCTATCTTCCTCATTGAGCCTAACATAAGGTAGGTTGATCTCATACCTATATTTTGTAAATGTGGCCTTTTTATCTTCATTCCATCCTTACTAGGTGAACTGTCTCTTCATCACCTTTGCTAATTTATTTTTTGGGTTGTGAGCCGAGACGTACTTATAGAAGGACTCCGATGGTTTGAGGGTGTTCAATGAGATATGATCCAAGTCCACCTAATTTTGGGGAATGTCTTCTAGGGGTGAATTTTTCTCTAGGTAAGGCTAGGCTTAATGCCTAGGGGTGCTAGCAGTTTTCAAGTTTTATATGAATCTAGTTGGATCATAGCTCCATTTGTCATCTATTAAGTCTAGGCCAAGATCCACCAACTTGGCTATAAGTAGCCATTCTTGGTACCTTTTTCACACTTACTACCCCATCTTATGAAGGGGACATCATACAAGCCTTTCTTCTTCTTCCATACCCTATAGATAGAATCTACCATGTCAAGTTGGTGATCCAATTCTAAGGCTAGAATTTGGTCTATCAGCATACATAAGATCTAAAAGGGTTCGCCATAAAAACTGTGCACTTGAAGGAATGAGAAGTGGACTCCCAAAAACTAATTGATCGAGACCTTGATCTTAATGAGCCATGCTAGTTACACTTCAATCATTCTACATATAAGGGGATCCATGGTGAGGTCAATGAGAAATAAAGCCATTAAAAGCTCTAAAAACTCATAATAGTCCCTAGTGACAGATAGGGTATGGGTCCATAAAGTGATTGGGTTCACCATGTTTGGGAAGACATCCATTTTAGAGGAGTTAAGGTTAAGGTATGTGGAAAAGAATTAGTTATTATAAAATATAATGAGATTTAGAAAGAAGGATGAGTACCTAAAGGTACCCACTATTAAAAAAATTTCCATCTCATCTCTTATGGAGGTGGAGATGGATTCTAGAAAATAAAACCTAAAATCATGTCCCTTTTGTGTTGAGGTTATGAGGAAGAGTGCCCCCAGCTAGAATTATTCATTGTTGGCATGAGATTCCATTTTAAATATGAAGGCCAACATGGATAGAGTATCTCTTAGGTCCTATATAGGAAAGGTCTTAAGGAAAATGGGCATAGGAGGTACCTTCATGATTTTGCTTTTGAGTATAAATCCAAAGAAGTCTCCCTTTTCTTAGACCTAGAAATCCCAAATAGTTTAGAGGCTATCTACATTATATATCTTGGTCTCCTAATAATTGTGTAGTCGGAGCATATCCCTAATGTTATATTCACTAATTTTTACCTTTAAATGGGCATTGACATTAACTTTGCCAAAGAGAGCATCATATATTTGCACATAAAGGGTGATGATATCTAGGTAGGGATGAACATACGGTACCATGAAATGTGCTAGTGTGCATTCCCATAACCTATAGTTCAATGAGTTGTAGACTTTTTTGTTGGCCCTTAAAAGAATTAAATCATAAGCACCCTCTTAGACTCTTGGGTTTCTTGGCCAACTTTAGGTCAAAGAGATTAGTCATGAAGTTAGTGACTAATGTTCAGTCCTTCAGTCCCCCTTAGATGTCTTTTTGGTATTTTTATAACTTTTATTTTGCTAAAATATGGGTATAGGTATTGGCTTTACTTATTTATTATTTGAGGGAAAGGTATTCCCACTACTTGGCCCATAGGTTATTTATCTAATGAGATGATGGTCACTTCTTGATTAAGACGTAAAAACTTCCATTATTGAGGATTTTCCTCTAAAACCAATCTCCATTTATGTTGAAGGTCTATATTAATGGATCTCTACTTCACTATTTGAAACTATAAACTCAACCCTTCCTATTTCTCTCAATTCACTTGATGTTCTTGATGCTCTCAATATGTCAAATGGTTACCCTAGATGAGGTGATTGTATACATACATCAATTCCACTATGCAGGCCCATGATGAAAACTTTTAAAATCAATCACCCCCATAAATGATAAGGGTAGTGCACACACTTGAAGGGAAACTCACAATAGATTTATGATGATCATTATAGGAAGTCATGAAAAAATGGGGAATTTGGGATTAATGGTAGGCAAGGTGGGTAGATAATAATCTTTGAGAGAATGTTTTTTAAAGATTTTGGACGACTAGAGAAGGAACACATGGTGACTAAAATATTAACTTATGTCAATGGCAATTATTTATAAAGGAAACAATCAAGGGAAGGAAAATGAATCAAGGGGAAATGATAACAAGAAAAAGGAAACACATGACGAAAGGGGAAACTAACTAATTATGTACAAGGTGTAATATGGGTAAGTTAGTTGAAATGATTCAAGTCAATCCCATTAATGGGGATCTCCAATGTGTTGTCATATTAATCTTCTAATTTATTATCATTCCCCCACCTATCACTGATGATGAAAAATGGTCCTATCTAAAGACAATCAAACTTTGTATGTTGTCTTAGCTTTACATTCCATTGATCATATTTGAGAACTAAATCTTTAGGTTTTAATCCTGGGTCTGATGATTTCCTATCAAACCATCACTTAACCACTTATTTTTAGATGATATTTGCATCACTTTCATTTTCTCTTGCCTCCTAGAGTTTGAGAAATTCAATAAGCCAAACCTCCATTGCTCTATTTTCTTTAATTTTAATAGCCTTTACGAGATGTTGTAAAAGGATTTATGATGATACTATTATTATTATTTCCTTACCATATACAAACTCATATAAGGAAGTCTTTTAAAATTGTTTAGGGGTGATGCAATCTACCCGTAGGTTCATCTTCATGTGTAAGTACCACTCTTACTTATCATATCACATTATTTTGATTAGTCTAGTCAATTTTTTTTTGGTAGACTTCATCGACCCATTCTCTTATAGGTAATAATTGGATGAAGCCTTTAGGATTTTGCATTTGCACTGATCTTCAGCCTCAAATGGGTGTTACTCATAATTATTCTAGTTTCAATGAAGATGAATAAGTATTCATCAATAAGTCTTTTTTAAAACCAATCTGTCTCTTAGCAAAGGTAGTGGATTAACAATCCCTACTCACAAATTCTCATAATTCTTGGCTTAACTATATTTTCTCTTTATGCTCTCTATAATTGCTTAATGCTATCAAAATATCAATGCATATAAGTGTTTGTACAAATGATGAGAGGGGTATAATTTGATTCCCTTAGGTGATATCATCATAACTATCTTCCTTAAGGGTATTAATACTCTAAAATTAATGATGAGAGAGATGAGTCGATAACAATCTTTTGAGGAATGCTTTTAAAAATTAGGAGGGTTAGGGTGCAAGCATGTGGCAACTAGAGGTGCACTTGTGCCAAAGAAACTGATTGGAGAGTAAAAAATCAAAGAAGATACATTTCAAACATGCACAAGAGTGGATTTTACCTTCAAGGTCTGTCCTAGGAGATATATTTCAAATAGGGATAAGAGTGGATTTATCCTTCAAATAACAAGTGTAATTGTCCTTTACATGGAAGGCAATACTAACTAATATTTTGAAGGCCCTTGTATTAATTTCAAGGTATCTCTTAGGATATACCTCTCAAACATGCATAAGATTGTATTTACCCTTTCAAAGTATCTTCTAGGAGATACCTTTCAAATAGGTACAAGTGTGCATTTCTCCTTTAACGAATAAGTGGAATTTTCCTTTACATGGAAGGTACTACTGGGTGATATTTTAAAGGCCTTTGTAATACCTTCAATGAATCTATTATGACATAAATTTTCAACATGTACAATATTGTATTTCAAATTCAAGGTATCTCTTAGGAGATACCTTTCAAACATGCACAAAAGTGGATTTCCCCTTCAAAGAACAAGTGGAATTTTCCTTTGCACAAAAGGCACTACTGAGTGATATTTTTAAATCCTTATGATATAAATTTCAAGCATTCACAAGAGTTTATTTCCCCTTCAAGGTATCTCTTAGGAGATACATTTCAAATAGTGACAAAAGTGGATTTTTCCTTCAAGGAGCAAGTGCAATTTTCCTTTACATGGAAGGCACTATTAGGTGATATTTTGAGGGAACTTATAATAAATTCAAGGTATTTCTTAGGAAATAACTTTAAAACATTCAAAAGAGTGGATTTTATTTTCAAGGTATCTCATAGGATATAGCTTTCAAACAAGCACAAGAGTGGATTTCTCCTTCAAAGAACAAGTGGAATTTTCCTTTACATAGAAGGCACTACTAGGTGATATTTTAAATTCCTTTGTAATACCTTCAAGGTATCTCTTAGGAGATACATTTTAGACATTCAAAATATTAAGTTTCACCTTCAAGGTATCTCTTAGGAGATACCTTTCAAATAGGCATAAGAGTGGATTTCTCCTTCAAGGAACAAGTGGAATTTTCCTTTACTTGGAAGGCATTACTGGGTGATATTTTCAAGGATTTTGTAATAACTTAAAGGTATATCTTATGATATACCTTTAAAACATGCATAATATTATATTTTCCCTTCAATATATCTCTTCGGATATACATTTTAAACAAGCACAATTGTGTATTTTTCCTTCAAGGAATAAGTAGAATTTTCCTTTACACATAAGGCACTACTAGGTGATATTTTGTAGTCCTTTATAATACCTTCAAGGTATCTCCTAAGAGTTACCTTTGAGACATGAATAATATTTTATTTCCACTTCAATGTATGTCTTTCGAGATACCTTTTAAATAGGCACAATAGTGGATTTCTCCTTCAAGGAACAAGTCAAATTTCCTTTACATAAAAGGGACCGCTAGGTGATATTTTAAAGACTCCTGTAATACCGTCAATACATATTATAGCAGATACATTTCAAAAATGTACAAGAGTGGAGTCCCCTTTCAAGGTATCTCTTAGGAGATACATTTCAAATATGAACAATAGTGTATTTACATTAAAGGCACTCCTAGGTGATATTCTAAATGCCCTTATAATACCTTAAAGGTATCTCTGAGGAAATACCTTTCAAACATGCACAAGAGAGGATTTACGCTTCAAGGTATCTCATAAGAGATACCTTTCAAATAGGCACAAGAGAAGATTTCTCCTTCAAGGAACATGTGGAATTTTCCTTTACATAGAAGGCACTATTAGGTGATATTTTTAAGGCCTTTGTAATGCCTTTAAGGTATCTCCTAGGAGATACATTTCAAACATGCACAAAAGTGGATTTGCCCTTTAAGGTGTATCATAAGATATACCCTTGAAATAGGCATAAGAGTGTATTCCCCCTTCAAGATATTAGAATTAAAATTCACAACTCAAGAGCTTACTACAAATCGAGGGTTGTGAAGTTGTGAGAAATAGATGAGTCATCATGCAAAGCTACATTTTGAGAATTTTCGAGGCAATCAAAAAGTGTCATGTGTCTATATTTCAATCTAAATAGACAAATTAGTCATATTTAGGCCATGTAATTACTTATTTGTATTTGAGGTGGCCACCATGTGTCAAAAGGTGAAAATATTTAGCTTTAAAGCTAAAAATAATGGAAAATCAAATTCAAATTAAAGTTAAATTGAAGTTTGGATTAATTAATTGCTAAAATCAATAGTTTGATGTTTGATAAACTTTCCCATTAATATGATATGAACCAAGATCACCATTATCATTGAATTAATCAAGCTTTCCAAAAAGGTCTTCTATGCATTCATCCCTCATTAAGATAATATATGATCTCATCAATCAAAATTCAAAATCCATGGTTGAAGCAAGAACATCTAGAACCACCAAGTTAGAACAAGTCTCATTTCTCTATTCTTATGGGACAAACATAGTCTTCTAAGACACCCATTTCAATACCATTACATTAGCAATGGATTACAAACAATATAATGACTTATTCTACCATGTGGAATGGTTTTCTCCCCAAACATCTACCTTCCAAGGGCCAACTTCATCTCAACCATTGCCTCCATCAACAGAGCCCCCAAGTGGTTCTTTAGACAAGGCATGGATTAAGCAGATGCAATTGGATACAAATATACAAATACATACAAACAACACCAAATATATATATATATATATATATATATATATATATATATATATATATATATATATATAAAGTTTGAATTGACTATAGTTTTGCTCCAAATTTTGAAGGTTTAGCTCTGAAGACTAGTAAATTAGTTCTGAAGACCAGAAAATATGCTCTTAAGACTAATATCTATGCTCCAAAGATGAAAAATTATGAATGGGAATAATCCACCTCCATCATTTAGAAACAAAATAATGACATTAAACCAATAATGTTGTAATCCATAATTAGATGTGAAAGTGTTTTGAAAATATCTCTAAACAAATTGATGTGACAGTATTTTGTGGTAATGTTTCCAAATAAGATTGATGTAACTATTTTGTAAATAGAGGGTATTTCAAAAATATTTTTTATGATGCATAATTAATTACAATTATTTCTCCCAATACTGCCAATAATTACCTTTATGACACATCATTACTACTTGACTAGATAAATCACTTTATCATTATCTATCACATGTTTTGAATACATAAACATTACTATCATCATCATTCTTGTCATAATCACATCATATAACTTGCTTTGATATTCATTTTTACATTATTTTTTATAGAAATTGTTGTGTCATATTTCTAACCTCTTGCTTCCCCTATTCCCTATGTAAATTCGAGATCTATGTTTTTATAGTATAGGTAGATTTGTAATTATATAGTGCTTACTCTAATGATGGGTGGGAGAAATAAAAAAAGTGAACTAAAATACTTTGATGCATTGCTACAAGTTGAAGTAGCTAGATACATCTACGAAACAATAGTTTGGTTGAATTTATTAAAAAAGTTTTAGGGATTCCATGAATAAATCATGCAAAAATTCTATGAGAATTTTGATGAAGATCATGTTATTATTAAAAGGAAGAAAATTCTAGTATATCCCTTTGTAATCAGTTCTCTATCTGGGATTCATGAGGATGGATTAGTTAACATTAAAAAGATTAGTTTTTTGACCTAATTTATATGTTTGTTGAAGGAAATGAACCACACCCAAGACTAGCTAAATCTCCCCAAGGAGTGGCCAATGGAATTCTAAGACAGTCTTCCTTAGCTATAGAAAAATATTATTTTTTGGGTAATGAAATATATCATTTATGACAGTCAGTTTATAGTAGTGGGTGGAGATTCTATACGACTCCTTATTCACTTGAGGAAAGGAGACATTCAAGAAGAATATAAGATCAATCTTCCTTCTTTCCTTTATAATGATATGATTAATGTTTCTTAGAAGATAAGATGAGGTACTAGGTCTACCTGCCATCATGGGTTTGTTACACTCATTTGTCACCATTATTTTTTTATTAAAATAAGGTGTGAAAGGGCTTGGTCCTATTTCCTCTAAAAGTTTTCTCCAATTCCAACAAAAAAGACATCATTCCCTACCTCTCCTCCTTCCACTATAATTTGGATTGAAGAACCCATAAATGAAATTATAGAATGACCATGTCCACTACCATTGGTTCTTAAAATACTGCATTAGAGATCAAAGCAACAAATGGGACTTTCTTTAGACACCCCTCATCCTCCTCCAGCTAAACACTAGTGCATTCTATGACTTGTCTTGTAGGAAGAAGAAGATGTGTAGGCTAGAGAGGTTATATTTGTAAAGGGAACCCTAGTAGAAGAAGGTGTACCTCAAGAAGCAACGTGTCATATACCCTCTATTGCTAATAAGGGTAATGCACCCTTTATTTAATAAGAACCATCTTCTCCACATTATTTAATGAATAAAAAGAATTTCATCATGCCATGTATTTATCACACCATGAGGAAACAATTCGGATATAAAAATAGAGTTAGATGTTCTATGTTCAACTTTGAAAGGTAAGGACTTGATGATTTCTCATTTAAAATAAAGGTGGGAAGAATATGTTACTATATCTAGTGAATAAGAAATAATTCTTTATGGAATGCAAGCTGAATAGACTAGGGTCCACAATATAATGTTTTCCCAGACTCAAGTATTGAGTAATTTCAAAAATTATCTTGCTATCAAGGACATTCAAATATGTGATTTACAAAATGCTAATGCTGACAAGCATAATCTGATTAATAATTTGAGAGAAATTATTTATAATAGAAATATAATAATTACCTAACATACTAATAGATTAATAGATTTCATCGTTCAAAATGCTAAGATACAAGCCTCTATTCAGGCCATACGAAGAGAAATTTGAGAGATTTTAGTTTAGACAGAGGGTACAACGAGAGTTGTTCCCTCTTTCCCTATTCTATTACATGAAATAAACTCTACCTGGTATACCACCCTAAATAAAATTCAAAAATTAGAGGATAAAAATGTGAAACTTAAGCAGGAATCTCAAAAGCAATTGGCAAAATCCCAACTACAATATCAAAAAGCATAGGCTTTTATCCAATAGATTTGTGTTATTTCTAAGAAAATATTATCATGTAGGCAACCTTCATTAGTTTATGTTCTTATTTTACATGAGTAGTTTTATAAATGGAAAATTTAATTAATTTACCTTGGTTTTTTGCATATCATTAAAGATGAGCATGTATTTATGGACATTTTTATAAAGAGCACTAAAGAAAGGTAGGATGTCATTTGTGAGTTCTATACTTTCAATTTATTTTTAGGATATCAATATGGTTTTCTAATAATTTTATTTGTTGGAGAGACATAATATAATGCCTTTATTTATAGTCTAATAAACCAAATGGCATGGTAATAGGCCAATAATAGATTTGTATAATTACAAAGCACCATTGGGTTATGCATGAGACCACAATTTTTAGAAGTAAGAAAAACTTATTATTTTCAACCATTGTATCATATGTATATGAAGAACAAGTATCATGAGTTATTAAGATCTAATATTTTTTATTTTAAATATTTTATAAACCACCATTATGATAATGGTTTCAATGCAAGTCCTACCATGTGGGAGACATTACATGTTAAGTTGAAGCACAAGGAAGTCCTTAGCCCCACAAATATTAAATGGAGTCTAAGAAGAGCCAAATTAATTTGAAAAACAATCACTTAGTGCTTAGAAGAAAAAGGTTTAGATGATTGGATTGGGATGAGGTTTAGGCCTCCTATCATTTTGTGTCCTCTATCTCCATGGTAGTTTAGGAATTCTCAAGCATAAGTTAAATGTCTTTTTTCCCCTCACATTCACCATTTAGGTGCTTATTGAATACAATTAAGCCCTAAATAATCCTAATCTGTATCATTTCATTATTTTCTTGCAGTTAATAAAAATTGTCTACTTTCCCCTCATATTCACAATTTGGGTTCCTATTGAATACAAGTAAATGCTAAATAATCCTAATATTAACAATTTATTTATCTTAGACATTTATTATTTCCTTATAGTTAATAAAAATCTGATGCTTTTACCTCACATTCACCATTTGGGTCCTTATTAAATATAAGTAAATGCTAAATAGTCCTAATCTCTACCATTTCATTATCTCGACCATTTAATAATAAAAATCTATGTCTATCCAAATCTTTTTGGCCTTTAAAAGGGAGAGATAAAAAGTGAGAGAAATTTATGGAAAGACAAAAAGATAAACTTAACACTAATTTCAAATTGTGTAGGAATTTTTAATTCTATACTAATTTAAAAGTTTGTACAAAAATTTGTAACATATAAAATTACTTTAAAAAAAACTCTATATATTTAAACATATTAAAAATTTGAACAATATACATTATTTAATAAATATATTTAAAGATTTAAACATGAACAAAAATAAGTAATAAACTCAAATAGTTTTTAAATATAAAAATATTTACAAATATTTATTGTTTATTATAAGTATTCTAATTAAAAAAAAATATTCATATTTGTTCATTAAATTACATGATTAAATTGTCTAATATATATTTGACTCCTTAATTTTTAGACCCCATAGAATACCTTTTAGATAATTTAATTCACCAATTCAAATACCTGTGAGAGCTAGTCACCTTTCTTCAATTAACAAACTAATATTTGGAGATGAATTCGACCCCAAAATAATAATTAAAATAAGTGATGCAAAATCATATCTAGTAACTCAAGGACCTAGACTTTGGAAAATATTTTGTGAGGTTATCTAAATTATGGTTATGTGAGGGAATCAGTAGTCTACACCATACCAATATATAAACATTAAATTTTAATTTATGATAAGTTGTGTGGTATCTCAATGCAAAGTTAGGGTTAAACATTTCAACCAACAACATATTAAGTACTTCAAGATTGAAGCCCAATATTGGGGTCCAAAATATGTGTTTGAATCACATCCATGTAAAATCAATTAAATTTAAATAGGAAAATTAGTAATCCAATCAACTTTAATCCTCTTGAAAAAAATATTTCAATATAAGTATCACAAAAACTTCATTTATCAAGATTATATAAATTATTTTACTAATGGAATACAAGATTTAATTATATCTCTTAGAAAGCTTTTGAAGATCATTTTAACCATTAACAGGTACATCCCAAGATGTATACATCTTAAAATTTGCTTTCTCTATTTAACATCACTAATATTATTATTAGTCAACACTAATTTTGCTTATCTAATTTATCCCCTTTCATCCTGCTAATTTATCACCGCTTTGTAATTATTTGTGTAATGTCCCTCTTAATTATTTTCCATCTATTAACCTTATCCATCCCCACAAATCAATTAATTAATATCTTAAATCCCTATTATCTTATCCTAATCCCCAGTTATCTATTATTATAAAATTTTAAATGCTCATGGTCCACCTACACTAGCCTATTCTTAGGCTTTCTACACCCCTAGTCCCTAATCACCCACCTAATCCCTATCTAATCCCCTATATAATCCTAGTTAATCTCTATGAGGATTATATATTTCTCTAATTATAGAATCATGTAATCTAGAGGCTTTCAATAATATTCCCCAACCCATATATTATAATTTACATACTAGATTTGAATCCTTTTATAGATGTCTTTAGATCTTAAGATTTGTATTTGAGACAAAAATTTGTAAATCAAGCTAAAGGAACTAAGGTGGGTATTTTTCATAATCCTCATTACAAATGATTAAAACATTGGAGGAAAAAAATCTATCATTGATAAGAACACCTAAAAGGCATCTAAATTATGTGCTTGATTCAAAATATGTCTTGCATAACCCCCTTGAATTAGAGGTATCATTTCATCTCTTTCCACCACACTATGTGACACTATAATTTTTGACTTATGATACATAACTGAGTAACCCTGAGTATGATCAACAAATGAAAGTCTTTACATTAAATAAGCTAGTAAAGTTTAAGTTGACTACATTAGCCTCATCCAATACATAAAAATTTAATATCAAGCCATCTTACATTGTTATTAATCTAAATGAACCAAAATGTGATACCAATCAAATAGTGAACATGATGGTACCACAACTAGCTATATTATAAATTTAATCTCACAAAAAAATACTAGATTCACAAAGCCTTTAGTGCTTCTTATTATGAAGTTGGTTGAGTTTCAACTCATATCAAACTCTCCCTACACCTATAAGCAATCCTTGAGCATATTTGGTCAATCCTTAACTTATATGAGTCCCAAAAGATTACACTTGATGGGTCTCCTACCATGGGTTTTAGATCACATATAGGGGATCATCATAATTAGAAAATGTTCAATAATTTTCTATAAGACCATTGTACAATGAAAATTATAGAAGTTCAAATATGGAAATAAAAGTAAAATTATCATTAGGGAAGTTACTTTGGAACCAATGGTAATGATTTAACAATAATTATTAGGCTCTTCAATGCATAATATGTGGAGTTTCATCCACATTTTTTTGAATATGTAACATTTTTAATTATTAGGAGAAACTGAAGTGGTGGTGGTATAATAGTAGGCATACACATTAGAATAGATGTTGTCTTTTAAGCATATATGTCCACTTCAAATTTTTATTGTATTTATAAACCAAAATTTTTTTTGGTCACTTCTAATTTTTTTATCACCATTATAACAAAATCAATTTCTCCATTACAATCACCAAGACAAAACCTAATCACCCATAACTAGGTTCTTTATCCATTGACTATAGATGCCCCCTAATCAAAACCAAGGGAGTTACAATTATGATGTAGAGATAATGTGATAATTATTTATAAATAATATAAGGGTTTTGCATAATATTGGTGGAGTTTCATCCACATTTTTTGAATATGTAACATAATTAAATTGTTTAATAGAGATTTGACTCAATTTTTATCCCCCCTAGGGATACCTTTGAGATAATTTAATTCACCAATTCAAATACTTGTGAGGGTGAGTCACCTTTCTTTAAATTATAAACTAATTTTTGGAGATTAATTCGGCCCCAAAATGGTAATTAAATTAAGTGACACAAAATCATACCTAGTAACTCAAAGACCTCTTGGGAAAATATTTGGTGTGCTTATCTAAATTATGGTTATGTGAGGGCATAACTAGTAGTATACCTTAGAACACTTACTATATATAGTATTTATATATATAGACTTTACATTTTTATATTTTATCTAAATGTAGATTTGTATAATTTAGGGAACTTCATTCCAATAAAATAACAACATACATGTCACAAAAAATTACACTTGATGGGACTTCTATAATGGGTTTTAGATCACATCCAATTGATCTTCAGAATTAAAAGATGTTCAATAATCTAGTACAAGACCATAGTACAATGAAAATTATAGAATTTCAAATATGAAAATAGAATTAAAATTATCATCATAGAAATTTGAAATTGATGGTGATGATTTGGAAATAATTATTAGGATCTTACAGAATAAGTGGATTTTCATCCACATTTTTTTAAAGATGTAACATTATTCATTATTAGGATAAAAAAGTGGTGGTGGTATAATAGTAGTAATACACATTGGAATAGATGGTGTCTTTTGAACACATATGTCCACATAAAAAAATTATCCCTCCACTCCCCACCAAGGAATATCTTTGAGATCATTTAATTCACCTATTTAAATACCTATGAGGCTGATTCACCTTTCTTGAACTTACAAACTAATATTTGGAGTCAAATTCAACCCCAAAATAGTAATTAAAATAAGTGAAAAAATCATACCTAGTAAGTTAAAGACCTCTTGGGAATGGATTTTATGTGATTATCTAAATTAAAAATGGTTACGTGAGGGCATAACTAGTAGTCTAATTCAAAACATTTACTATATATATATATATATATATATATATATATATATATATATACACTTTCCATTTATAGATTGTATCTAAATATAGATTTGTATGGTTTAGGGAGTTTCATTTCAATAAAATAGAAACAAGATCGTTGCAATAAATTACACTTAATGGGTTTCCTATCATGTGTTTTTTGATCACATCCAAGGGATCATCAAAATTAGAAAATGTTTAATAATCCTCTAAAAGACCATAGTATAATGAAAATTATATAAGTTCAAATATGGAAATAGAAGTAAAATTATCATCATGGAAGTTACTTTGGAACCAATGGTAATGATTTATAAATAGTTATTAGGATCTTCAATATATAATAAGTGGAGTTTCATCAACACTTTTTTAAATATGTAACATTATTAATCATTAGGATAAACTAAAATGGTGGTGGTATAATAGTGGGAATACACATTAGAATAGATGGTTTCTTTCGAATATATATGTTCACTTCAAATTTTTAGCATATTTGTTAACCCAAAATTATTCTTGGTTGATTCTAATTTTTTTATCACCATTGTAATAAAAGCAATTTTTCCATTGAAATCACCAAGACAAAACCTAATCACCCATAAATGTGGTCTTTATCTAGTGAATATAGATGCCCCCTGATCGAAACCAAGGGAGTTATAATTTTGGTGTATATATTGTGCTAATGATTTAGAAATAATATAAGGATCTTGAATAATATTAGTGGACTTTTATTCACATTTTTTGAAGATGTAAAATAATAAAATGGTCTAATAGGTATTTTACTCCTTAACTTTTATCCCCCCAAGGAATACCTTTGAGATATTTTAATTCAACAATTCAAATACCTGTGAGGGTGAGTCATCTTTCTTAAAATTACAAACTAATATTTGGATGTGAATTCAACCCCAAAATGGTAATTAAAATAAGTGACACAAAATTATACTTAGTAACTCAAAGAACTCTTGTGAAATGATTTTGTGTACTTCTCTAAATTATGGTTATATGAGGGCATAAATAACAATCTACCTTAAAACACTTTGTGTGTGTGTGTGTGTGTGTGTGTGTGTGTGTGTGTGTGTGTGTGTGTGTGTGTGTGTGTGTGTGTGTGTGTGTGTGTGTGTGTAGAATTTCCATTTATAGATTGTATCTAAATGTATATTTATATAATTTAGAGAATTTCAATCCAATAAAATAGAAACAAAAGCATTGCAACAAATGACACTTGATGGGTTTCCTACCATGGGTTCTGGATCACATCCAGGGGATCATCATAATTATAAAATGTTCAATAATCCATTACAAGACCATAGTACAATGAAAATTATAGGATTTCAAATATGAAAATAGAAGTAAAATT
>JARHVA010002603.1:215000-280000 GCA_037957365.1 Torreya grandis
AGTAGGTTAAATCAGTAAATAATATGCAATAATTAAGCCACTAATTTATGTAAACAGATTATATTTTTACTTTTTCTAAAATTAGTAATAATAAAGAGAAAATCAAACTTAGCTAGAAACTAACTGAGATGAATGTTGTAAGGTCTAAAAATTTCTATGCAAGCTTGGGAGATTATCATAAATAAGATCTAAGAGTTCATTTCTGGATTATATAGGAGTGTTAAAAGTGAGACACCATGTTGTTCAGTGCTATAGTCCTTTTTTTGAACTATTGTCTTGGTGATGTGAGTTTTTTGGGTTCTTCTTAGTATGTCTATGTTACCCTATCAGTGAAATATCAAAGCCCAAAAGTCTATGAATCTTGTTGTGCATCTATTTTAATCTTCAAATCTCTAGGATCACTTTGTGATTAAACTTGAATGGTAACTTGGGAAAGAGAAAGAGAAGATGTTATTATATAAAGGATACACTAGATACACTTCACACCCCATGTGTGGGCACATTGCCTACATACCAATACTTTGAGGAGGGATCAAACTAATGTAGTTTTTCCATTGAAGTACTTGGTGAAATTATGTATGAAAATGCAACTAGATGTGAAACAAGGTATATTTTAGATGGCTAGGGGCTAGTGTAAGGGTTTGAATAAGTTTAGAATAATATTGGAAGTCTATATGCAGAGAATAGGGAAAGTTGCTTGAATGTACTTGCTTCTATCTTGTAAATGAGTATCAACCCTTCTAAATGGAATTTAAATGGCCATTTATAGGGAAATTAATGATCATGGGTTAAATGAATTCATTTTAGGATGACATGAATTAGGATAAGTATTTTAGAAAATATGAACGTTAAGACCAAAAGTACACTTAGAAAACAACACCAAAAATAAGACACCCTAGGTTTTAGTGCTCCTATCCAAGTTGGGTGATATTGTCCAAAGATAATGAGACATGAGGGGATGGATATATATTTGAAAGAGTTTCTTAGTTCTGAAAGGGTTAAGTCCAAAAGGTTATGGATGACTTGGAATTAGTGAAAGAAAATCCTAAAAGGGTTGTGAAAGCAAGTAGGACCTATGGATTAGGTGTCTTTAGCCACACTTAAGTAACCAAATTTTGAATTTTATATGACTAAATTTGTTTCCCTCTTATTCTAGTGATTTATCAAAGTGAAATACTAGGATAAAGGGAAAAAAAATTGTACCTAAACATACCTACAAAGGTGAATTCCATGAAGCTTGTGTGATGTTGAGTAATATTGGATAGTGCATAGACAACACATTGTGCACGTGTGAATATATGAAGTGAAATAAATATTAAATAAATTATTATTATATATGACATAAAATAAGAATATACAAAATTTGAGTAAAATAAAAAGGAAGAGAAAGGAATGAACACACCTCACTGGGTATGTGAACTAATACAAAACCTATGGTGATCCTAAGTAAGACTGAGTAATGTTGGTTTATCATGGATTATGTTGTACCAAAATTTATATCATGAATGGAGCTGAGTGCTCAATTCCTTAAAAAGTGGCTTAAGAATATAAAGGCTGGCCCTTTGGCTTCATCATCACCCACTGAGTGAAGTTAGATGATCATGCATGTGATAATCGATGTCTAAACTATGTTTCCAATCCCTATGGATAGGTGGATAAATAATATATGTCATATGAGATGGCCCATGGATCCCATGGATGTTCTAAAAGTAGGACAATGCAGTGTGGATAGCTAAATGTATGCTGAAAACTAGGCCACTCTTGGCCATTCTGAAAGATGGAGATAAGGCTTGTATGAAAGCTACTCTAAAACTAATGTAATAGGATTATGTGAAAGACAAAGCAAGAACTTAGGTACTGAATAAGTTAAACTTTTCTAAAATTTCAACTTGAAAAATATGCCAACTACCTACAAATGGAGTAAGGAACACAACTACTAAGAATGCTTGGGTGGTAAACTAAACTAAAAACAAAATAAGACCAATATACCACACACATTGCCCCCAATCACTGGTGTCTATAAAATAGACTATGATATCAAATTTATGTCAATTACCTAATCTAAAATTGGAAGTGAGAGCCATTATGTCATGCATGATACCCACTATATATGGATTCCCTAAAAAAACTATTAAAACTATTGATTCTGACTGATCTAGATGTGCAAAAACTATAGCTAATTTCAAAATTTTCCATGTTAATAGAAAAATTGGGTGTTTTTCTACCTAGACAAGAGTTCCAAAAGGAGTAAAACCTTGTGTTTGGTGTTTTTGTCTATTCCTAGCATTGTTATCCTATGCTAAAACTAGTTGTTGATCTAGAATTGTCACTATTTTTTGTTTTATTTGGACTAATTTGACCTTTGGATTTTGAACTAGGTTATCTAAATGATGTTATTTTGACTTCCAAGATATTTGATATATATATAAAAAAAAACCCTTTTTTTTTCCTTTCTTCTTAGGTTAGGAATTATTAAACCTACAATGAGTACCCTTAGAAGAAAAAAGTCTTGTAAGTGTGTTATGTTGCATAGATACACAATATAACAATTCTATTTGATAGTATATCTATAGATATATAAATGTTTATATTGCAAGATTGATATATCAACAAGGATATGCTAGATAGATATAACAATGTAAAATCATGCGCAATTTATTGAACTAGAGCTAGAAATGTTAGATGTGAGTTTTTAGTTAGAGGGATGGAGCATGATGTCCATCATGACATTAAAAAAAAAGGTAAATGCATGATATGGATCATGAGACTGTAAACAAGGACAAAAAATCAAGAAACAAACATACAAAGGAAGAATCAAGAAGTAAGAAGCATAGAAGATTGTGCCAAAGGGGCATGTAAACAAGGGACATGGGTATATGTCACTCAAACTGGAAAGAAAACATATAAGGCATGTTCAAATCCCACATACACATATAATTTAAAACAATAAAAGATTTTCATGAGGGCCATAGGCACATAGAAGAGTAAAAACATGGGACATTGGCAAATGTTCAATGGTAGAAACACATGATTAGAAGCCAAGGACAATGGTAAATGTCCTAAGGAACACATAAGAAATAAAATTAGAACCAAAAATGTAATAACATCTAGCTACACAAAACAAGAAAGGAAAGCATGTAAAAAATGGAAAGGTACAATCACATCTAACTAATCAAAACAAGATTGAAATTATGAAAGATACATTTAGTACAAGACTAGGTATATGCTATTAAATACACAAGTGGAAGATACTAGTGAGTGTTGATGTGGTAATCTATGTAATCTAGTATGTAATGTATGCCAACATGATAACAAGAGTGTGTGGTGTAAGAAAGACATAGCCTAGATGGTGTATTCATGTAGAAGATGCCCCCATTGGGAAGATGCATCAATGTGCATTTCAAATGTAGAAGTAGGATGTCCCCTTAATGGGTAAAATAAGGCAATCAAAGAATTGGAAGTCACTGCACACACTCAAAGAAAATCAAGTGAAGCATGGTAATGTAGATAATCGACAAATAATAGCATAGAAAAATAAATGTAAGTATAACATAGTAGTATAAATGTAAAACATGGATGATGCATACAATCTAAATGTTTGTGGTGTTTTTGAATTATTTGAATGTTTTTGTATTTTTAAAATTTGTATAGTTTTTTAATTTTTATATAAGCTATGTACAATCAAGTAAAAGAGATTATGTACAAATAGGTTGGGATAAGATTATATTAATCGATGAGTCTCATGTGAGACTCCCTATCATAGTGTCCTATTTCTAGGGGTGAAATCTTGCATGAATGTGAAGCATGATGAAAATGATGAGATTGTGGCTCTAAAATCTATATATATTGTAGATGCTCTAAAATCTATAAAGTCAAAACCAATTGTGGGGTCCCATTGTAACTCTAAAAAGTGGATGTAACTATAGGGCTCTTAGGGACCCATCCAGAAGTAGGAGAAGCTCTCTAAACATGTGCTTTATGTGTAGACCCATGAGATCTCAATGAATCTACTATGGATGTGAAAAATATAACTGAAATCCATATAGAATATCACATCTATGGAGGTGTATGAAACCTCTTTAATAGTGATAGATGTGTTAATTGTGTCTAAATATATACCAAAGGAAGTATTGTAATGGGTGGGAAAATTGAAACTAGTGGAGAAGCTGGAATTGGGGATTGTAAAGTAGATGGCTCTAAAGTGGGTAATGGTAACTCATATGAAACTTGACCAATTGTAATAACTTGATTAGTGTGAATTATTTTCATGCACCTATGAAATATAGATGGTACTACTCAATTTTTTTGAATCCATGGGTGACCAAGTAACATATCAAAAACTCTTGCACTGTGAACTATAGTGAGATTTGTGGTCACATGTGTTGGACTAGTCTATAAAGGAAGTAAAAATTCACTTAATGAACTCTATATGTTCCCATTGAATCCACTAATAGTTATATCTATTGAGGTGATATCATGTTCTAAATATCCCAATGTTATAATAATGTAATGGTGTACATGTTGACACTAGAACCATTATCAATGAGAACATTGTGAATGACTTGATTATGAATATGTGCTCTGATAAAAAGTGCATTTTAATCTAAATTATCCTCCATAATATCTTGATCTAATAAGGATATCAAAGGTCTAGTTAGAACTCTAGACTCATACACACTGATCATACCACTTAAAGGATGTGATTCAATTGAAGGTGCTAGGTATATAATTGGTGGTGGATGTGCATGAGATGCATGGTGAACCCCTGATGTGTCCCCTATGTCCTATTTTGAATTTTGTGTAAATATATCTAAGAATATTTTTAAATCTTTATCCTATGTTGGTTTTGCCTATGGAGGCTCAATTGAAGTGCCAAGATCAAGTAGGTTGTCATTTATCAAGTCCTATAACTTATGTCTTAAACTAATGCATCTATTTGTAGTGTGGCCTAATTCCATGTTGTAATTAAAAAATACATTCTAATCATATCCCTTGGTAACAGGTTTGGTTGGATCAACATCCTGAATAGGAGGGAGAGATATGATATTACAATCATAAAGCTATTGTAAAACCTTGGTTGGAGGAACTAGAAAACGTGAGAAAGTACACTGAGGGGGTACTAATAAAAATATACACTAAAGAGGCTCTAAAGTTATATTTACTATAGGTTCATTCTACCCTTTTTTATCATTGAACTTGACCTTGTATGGGTAGTTGTGTTTAGAATGTTTTTATACTTGAGTTTGCCCATTGAAATGAGTTTTACTTGTCTTTCCTTTAGTGTATGACACAATTCAATGAAAGAAGAGAATTGATTGAACATAATTAATTCATGATGTGCTAGTAGAAGAATCTATTGGTAGAGGTCCTATAACTCTTGATCTTCCATGGGATTAGTCATCTCAACCAAGATGGTCTAATATCGAAGAACATAGTTTGTAAGATTCTCATTTGGTCATTATTTTTGTTGATCAATTTAAGTATATGAAACCTTATCACCAATGTTAATGATGAAGTCTGATAAGAACATCTTAGATTAAGGAATGAATGCATGAACTAAATTATTTGGTAGACTATAGAACCATTATAAAGCATAATCCTTTAACCTCTATGGAAATAGCTTGTTAAGTAGCCAGTCATTGGGTACGTAGTCCAAGCACACTATGTGAAAAGCTCTCAAATGTGTATCCAGATCACCCTTGCCATCATAAAGAGTAAGCTTGGCTTTAATAAAAACTTGTGGTAAGGGTGTAGAAGCAATGTGACATGCTAATGGTGTATACAATAAAGTAAAATAATCCAATACCTATGTAGGTCTAGAGACACCTTGCTCAATATTTTGCACCTTGGATTGAAGATATCTTATTTCTTGCACAAGGGATGCCACATCAAGAGATAGGGATGTACTACCTATAGCTGGTGGCATAGAAGAAGGTTGGGCTACTATAGGGGGTTGTTGAGACATATTTTCCCCAATAGTGTCATTTATAACTAGTGGCTCTATGGTTTGAGAATATTGACCATTGTTTGCTTTCATTTTTTATCTTGTAGAATTCTAAGCATGTCATCTTGCACATCCAGATGTTTTGTTAAGAGATCTTGAAGTTCACTTTTATCAGTTTCATCAAAACTGGTATATTAGACCATTGTGAAAGTAAACAAATAATTTATAATGTATTTGAATATTTTGTAATATGTTTTAATAGGTAATGTCCTAGAAAGTAAAGTATTGAATATAAGAAATTCAAATTCCTAAAAACAGTTAATTGGAATTTGTGAAAAAAGGATACGAAGCTCCCAAACATATAAGGTGATATCTCAAGAAGCAAATAGGTACTAATATATGCAACTAGGGATGTTTGAATTAATTTTTTTACAAATTAGTATGATAATTTTAAATTTTTAATATGAATTTATAGAAATATTTTAGAAATTTTCTTTAAAAATTTAGTAAAAATTAGAAAAGATTTCTAAAATTAGCAATATATTTTTCCTAGTGTTTGGAATGTGTTTTTATGTAAAAAGGACCTAGTATGTACAAACTAGGGTTTTAAAAAAATATATCATAATTTTGAAATTCATTTGTATATTTATGATTTTTAAATATAGGAAAAATTAAGAAATTATGGCAAATAATTAAAAATAATTTATCCTAGGGTTTCTATGGTTTTTGTGCAAAAATTCAAACTAAGTCAGGTTCAACAAATTTTTTATTATTTATTAGAATAATAGATTTTTATTCATGATTAAATAAATGGATCTAAATAGGGTAAATTAGTAAATAATGTACAATAATGAAGCCACTTATTTGTGTAAATAGATTGTATTTTTCCCTTTTCTAAAATGAGTAATAATAGAGAGAAAATCAAACATAGCTAGAAACTGATTGAGATGAATGTCATAGGGTTTGTAAATTTATATGCAGTCTTGGGAGACTATCATAAATAATATCTTGGAGTTCATTTTTTGATTGGATAGGAGTTCCAAAAGTGGGACACCCTACTATTTAGTGTTGTAGTCCTTTTATGGCACCGTTGTCCAGATGATCTAAGTTTTCTAGGTTCTGCTCGATAGGTACATGTTACCCTATCAGTGAAATATCAAAGCCTAAAAGTCTAGGAAGCTCATTGTGTATCTATTTTAATATTCAAAGACCTAAGATCTCTCTATGCTTGAACTTAAATGACAACATGGGAAAGAGAGAGAAGGGGTTAGTGTGTAAAGGATATTCTATATGTACTTCACACCATGTGTATGGGCATAATACCTACATACCAATACTCTGAGGAGGGATCAAGCTAATATAGTTCTCCCATTTAAGTGTTTGGTGCAATTATGTATGAAAATGCAAATAGATGCAAAACTAGGTATATTTTAGATGGCTATGGGTTGGCGTAAGTGTTTGAATAAGATTGGAATAATATTGGAAGTTGTATGTAGAGAATAGGGAAAAGTGCTTGAATTTACTTGCTTGTATTCTTGCTTCCCTGTTGTAAATGAGTGCCAACCCTTCTAAATGGACTTTTAAAGGCCTTTTATAGGGAAGTTATTGATACTAGGTTAAATGAATTCATGTTAAGATCACATGAATTAGGATAATGATTAAATAAAATATGACTTTTAGGACCAAAAGTACACTTGGACAATAGTGCCAAAAATAGGATGGCCTAGGTTTCAACACTCTTGTCCAAGTTTGACACTATTGTCTAGAGGGAATGAGACCTAGAGGTATAGATCTAGATATAAAAGAGTTACCTAGGTATGAAAGGGTTAAGTTTGGAAGGTTTTGGATGATTGGGAATCAGTGAAATAAAAGCGTAAAAGGGTTGTGCAAGAAAGTAGAAGGACCTATGTATTAGGTGTCTTTAGTCATACTCAATTAACCAAATTTCATAGTTTATATGACTACATAATGGTATGTATTGTGTCTTTGTAACATATATGCCCACTTCAATTTTTTATCCAATTTCTAAACCTGAAATTCTTCTTGGTCTCTTTTAATTTTTTTAGTGCCATTGTAACTTAAGTAATTTCTCCATTGTAATCACCAAGACAAAATGTGATCAGACATAGTTGAGCTCCTTATCCAATGAATATAGATGCACCCTAATCAAAACCAAGGGATTTATAGTTTTGATGTAAGGATTACATGCTAAGAGGCTATTTCTTTACACATAGAATGTAAGCCATCATAGAATAAATCATTGCATGATGATTCAGATCTCTATCAATTTGCACCCATAATTATCTGTAAATATAAATTTAATTAATACTTTGACATTGTCAAGAGTTTTGAATTACTAGTTTTAACTATCAATTATAATTTTGCACTCTTTCACTTTACATAACCCCTCTCACTATACATATATACATACATTATATGTCATGATAAGTGTGTGAATGTGTGCATGTGTATTAAACTAAGTAATATTATATATAAATTATATATTGAATATTGAATATTTTATATTGAAATATATAATAATAATTTGATTTATAAACCATATTAACATATATATTATATAATAATAATAATAATATTAATATTAACATATATTATATACTATATAACATTTTAATATTATATTACATTATATAATATATATTTTAACTAAATATTATGTATTTTAATATAATATATATAAATGTCATTTTAATATATTAAATATATCACTCACCATCAATTTGACATGACCACTCCTAGGGTGCAGTTGCATTCAAAAATAGGTGGGATTCCACAACGAATTTGAAATTAAAATTTACTTTGAAAAATAAGGTTCATAAAATTTTCACACATTTTTAAGAGGAAAAAAACCACTAAACATGTTTAAACAAACATATTCCTATTCCTACATATTCATAGTTTTTTTTGAACATACATTATAGAGTGTTGACAAATTAGAATAGAGTAGGTTGTAGAGTGTCCAAAGCGTTGACCATATTTGTTACTATCATTTTTGTAGATCCTTATTTGCAGGTATTTAATCTTAATAGTGTTATATATATATATATATATATATATATATATATATATATATATATATATATATATATATATATATATATATATATATTATTCTATCTAAAATGTGCATACATCCTTATTTTTAGGTATTTTATCTTAATAGTGTTTAATATATTTTTTTACTCTATCAAAAATGTGTGATTTATTTGTGTTGACTCACTAAGATTTGAATAGTCTATGTTATGAAATCTCTAAGATTTAGATCATCTACATGGATTATTATAATATTTTTTGCCCTATGTGCACATGACTATTATTTAGTAAAAGATGGTTTTTAAATTATAACACAAAAATTTTATAAAATAATATAATAAATATAATTTCAAATGCTCTATCTATATATACTTCAATCAAATTTTAATAAAAAAATAGTACAATTTTTAAGAATGTGTGTCGAGCTTAGGGAGGCCTTGGGCTGGCCTAAACAACAGTGAGCCCTACTATAAAGCCCATTTCAAAAGTAAAAGATGTCAAAGGAGTTAAGTGGGTATATAAGACAAAAATGGGTAGAATCCACCAATTGTAATTCAATATGGGTAGACTCCTTGTTTGGTTTAAATTCTATGGGAAAATAGTCTCACAATAATAACTTTACACCCTTTTTAATCATCTTCATCATCTGGTGAAAAATAACTAATTGTGTAGATTTAGCCAATAAACCATGTAGTTTAAATGTCCTTTCTAAATGAATGAGCATGAATAGTTACTCAAAATTCATCTCAATTATGAATAAAGTGCTGAGTGATTACAATCCAAAAAATGTTAGTCACATCCATGATAATAGAAAACATAAGATAATATAATATGCAATCTCCAATAGATTTATGCTATGGCATTTATTAGAATAATTGACTATACCACTACCTGCAATTAGGATTTGAAATTATGGAGCTAGGTAAATGAAATAGTCCAACTTACTATTGATGAATTTGTGTGTACTCCAAGAGTAAATAAATATTGTCAACTTCTATTTCTTGAGAAAAGCAACCACCTTAATAGTTGGAGTACTAATACCTAAAAGTGCATAATAGGAAATAGTAGGTTGAGAATATTTAGATTCATCCTTAGGTCCTTCTAATATATTCATGTGATTCTGTGTCAGGGATGTAATGCAAGTAGTAGATTAACATTTCTCAAATTATAGGGACCATATGAATATTGTAGCAACACCTTAGGGCTTCACTCAGTTTTGTTAGAGATATTATGTGCTTACAACTTACCACCTTCTAGTTTGCAAGTAGACCTTTCTATAGGGACAACAAGAATATGGTAGTGACATAATCTACCTAAATTTGTTATGATGTAAATTACTTTGTATTTTCCAATATAAGCTGAAATTCTTAAACAAATAGATGGATATACACAATGATCATTAGTCTAAAGTGATTCATGTTTAAAAATTTCAAAAGGAGGGAGTAAGGTAGGGCATAAAATAAAGTTACCTTGCAACAACATAGACTAACAGATCTCCTTTTATTTTTTTTAGGAACCCAAATAACACCTAGTTGAAATCAAACTACTCATATCTAATTCATATCTAGACATTAGAATGATCTAAGGCTATGGGATGCCTATATCTAGACCAGACCTCTATTTGTGAGGCTAACTCCTCTGAATATGTGATATTAGGATCAATTACTAAACCTATTAGATGGTGGGATGAAAAGAGTAAGGAAGAAAATGAAATGATTCTTCAAACATAACAATATCCTATGAACTTTGAAAAAATGCAAGACCTTATTGCTTCAATGCCTTGACTATCAACATATGTTATGAGTCCCTTAAGTAGTTATAGGTGAATATTTCATGGAATTGAATATTCAACTGAGTTTGATTCCTTGAGGTCTCCTCCAAATTCCATTACTTAATGTGTGTTATTACCAAATTAGCTTGCAAAAAAGAAACTATTAGACATCTAAAAGTGTGAGAATCAAAAATCACAAAACACACACAAGAGAACACTATAGACAAACTCTTAAATTCTTCAAATATAGTCGAGTAAGAATTTTGATGGCATTAACATTCACACCCATGGAGGCTTCAGGAGGAAATGGTCACATGGGTTTGCTTAGTATTGTGCCTAGTTATTATGCACTAAATCTCATATCATGTAATGAAGTGTGTCAAAAGATTGCATGTGAAAAGTTGGGCTCCTAGGAAGTTTGACTGTGTTTTTCCATTGCCAAATTTTCATGTGATAAGAAAAGATGAGTAGGCATTTTGATGGTGTTATATCTTACACATGTCAATTTTTCAAGAGAAATTTATCACATGCTTTTGTTTAGTTTTGATCCTAATTGATTTTTTCTACATTTTAGGTCATGTGATGAAGCATGTCAAAAGTTATACAAGGTTAAAGTTGGCCTCTCATGTAGGTTTTGACATAGTTGGTTCTATGGTAGAAAAATCTGAGTGAGTAGTTTAATGGAATTATATCTTGAATTCATGAAGGTTTAAAGAGAAGATTGATATATGGGTGGATTCTCCTATGTGAGGAGATCATGTGGTCCTAGTTTCAGGACATGCATTTTATTGAGGCAAAATTTATTAAGGTTCAAAGTTTGCTTTCTAAGCATATTAAAAGGGTCCACATAGTCAATTTTTCACAAGGGAAAGTTTGAGAAACCCTCAAGGAGATAAATGGAGTAAGTTTGCTCTAATATTTCAAGAAGTAGTGATATGGAAAGAAGTGATCGATATTTCATGATAGATCAAAGGTAAAGGATAAGGATCTAATGATGAGCGAGTGTTCATATATGTTGATCAAATAGTGAGAACTATAAGATCAAGACTAATCTGATCCATAGAGATAAATGATACAAATTGAGTCAAGATTGAAATATTGCACAAGATGACATCAACTATCTAATGTTTAACTATGATCATTTGAATTTAAATATTGAAATTTTATAAAGGGAAAAACTAATGCTGTACATTTTGTCCTTAACTTTTGATCTAGATAAGATTTGTTCATGGTGTAAAAAGTAAAATGGTAGAAGAATCCAAGTCACATATATAAATATAGATTTTAAGATTTGAAAATGTTTACAATCAAAGATATTGAGGTTTAAATTTTACTATGTCTTGGTACATGGATTGTAAATGACTCAAGAAGGATAATTAAGCTTGTGTTGATGTTGTTTCAACGTTTCATGATGACTTAGCTTTTAAAGAGTGTTTTAAACTCCATGCAGATAATATGTATGGTATTTGGAGGTTTGACCAATTGATATTATGTATAAACAATACTTAATAATTTCACTGTGTGTTTGTTCATAATGTTCTTGTGCACCAATTTAGTGTTTGAGTTATTTGAGCATATATAGAGGTGAGAAAAGATGATTATGATCATTTGAGGTTATCAAAGGGGACATAAGGAGTGGAATCATGCATTTTGAAGTGTCCCTATGTTCTTATTTTTCTTAGTTAAGTGATAATGGGTGAATAGGTCTCCATGAGACCTATAAGAGCTACAAGGGCCTTATTGAAAGGTGTAGTTGTTTAAGGGTGACCCATTGATGCTATGGCCAACCAATGAAAACTATTTTTAGTTGTGTCTTGATGTGAGATAATATTTAAGTGTTAAGGAAAGTCTAATGGCTGACCAAGAAGATATTTATCATGAAGACCTTATAATAGAGAAACCAAAGGAGATGGTATCTAGGATGGTAAAAGGAACAAGTGAGCAATAAATCAAAGAGTTCAAGAATGAAAGAAAGTTGATGAGAGAGAGTGTGACTAGTGGATGTGTTATTAAGTAGAGAAGATTGAGGATTACGTGTATGACCTATATGTCATATTTTTAATATCCAAATAGTTCTATTTTAGATTAAAATTGAGTAAAGAATATCAGATGTTTGTGTGATGCTTGTCGGTTAATATAAGAGGCAGATCAGAGTGTGGACTATGTGTATAACATCTAGTTATGTTGTTGAGGTGGTGATAAAGTTGTTTTTGAGAATTGTAGAGTGATCTAAGAGGTGGCTTTGGATACATTAAGTGTGTGATAATCAAATTTCCTTCATCAAGTGTTAAAAACATTAGTTCAAAGGTGGAGTTGTTCATAGGTGTTATTGTGGCAACTCAACATCTAAGGGTTTTATTTCCTCCTTACAAGGTGAAACTTGATAAAGATATAATTATTATGGTAACTTAGCTAGACAAGTGTAGTATCTCCTTATGGGATTATAGTCTCACCAAAATTAGGAATGATAATTCTTTGATCAGTTATAGCTGGTCCAAATTAGTTCTTGTTATTATAGGATAGTTGTCCAATTATAGGTTCAAGTGGGTTTTCTCCCCCAAGAGGGTTTCCCACATATGCCATGGGTTATGGGCTTGATTTTGCATTATCTATCTTGTTAATTTTTATGAATGATGTGTATGTTTCATGAATGATAATGGTAATTGATTAAGATTTTGAAAGATTCTGGAAATTGAAATTGGATTATTTGGGCTCACTGATTCACCCCCCCTCTCAATGATTATACCTCTAACAATTAGTATCAGAGTTGGTCCTTTGGAGGAAGCTTAACATATTGAAGGAGATTATAAATAGGTACAACTATGGATAAATAGTTTTATAAAGAGAATTAATAGTGGAAGGATATTTTAAGGGAACTTGAAGAGTAGATATGTATTTTGAAGAAAGATGTGAAAAAAGAATGAGAAAGTTATCAATGATCTCAAGGTTCAGATTGAAGATGCCAAAAAATGTTTGTATTCAAAATAAAAGGACATTATGTTTGATAAATAAACTTTCCACATGGAATCTTTCTATTCATGGTGAGCTCTTGGGTGAGGCCCTCGAATTTTGGTTGGTTCTGAAAGTGCCATGCATCATTATTGTAAGCAATCAAAACACTTACCATAAGAAAATAATAAATACACATACAAATGTAGAGAAAATTAAATGAATCAAACTAAGGAACCTTCAATTAACCTATCATTATCACAATTTAATAACTCCACAATCAAATGTACACATCAAATATTCATGAGAACCATTGAAATCTAAAATTAAAACTAGACAACTAAGAGAGAAACCATATAGTATTTCACACAAACAAATACTAGAAAATATTTGTAGAATTCTTTGATTATATTAATGGTTCAATTTTTACAAAGTAATTTGGTTCTATGAACTCCCTCCCCTTTTTTACAATAGACATTTCTTCTTTTATAGGTTCTAAGGAAGCATGCCAATCAGTTGCATTGACTGACATGTGTATAAGGACAACTATCCTTTTATAAAGTCCCTTAAAATACACTAAACTTCACAAAATAAACTAACCTCTAGTCAATGTGCTAACAAAATTCACGTGCCTTTACAAATAATTCCATTTTAGAGATTACAAAGTTTATAAAAAAATAAAATATTACTAGATATCTAGTGGGCGTTGTGCTGAAGAACTCCCTTGTTACTAAATAATCCTCATGGCATTTTGGTGTTGCTCTTTGACAAGTTGTAAATTGATAACTATATCTAAGAGGCACTTATCCTTCTAGTCAACCAAGTCTTCAAAATCCCTATCATTTATCATCATGGATTCTTTGATGCTCCTTGCCTTAGTAATATTTTACTTTATGGCTAGGATCATATTCATGACCCTATCATTGTCAGTCCTAGACTTGCATTGGATCTTGCTTATTACTTGTTGCATGAATAAGGTGACATTGTGCTTGTATTCATCATCTATAATTATTCCTATGGAGCTGAATTTTATAGGTTTAGTGATCATGGTTTTAAGGAGTTGTTCAATTATATCCATCACCTAATTGTCATCTCTTAGGAGCCTCTCCAAGTTCTTTGACCATGTACTCAAACCTTGGATTTTGTCAATAATTAATCCCATGATTATGTTTAAATGGGATAAAATAATGGTTTTGAAACCATGAATTCAACCCTTGACTAATATGTTGATTACCTCCTTTATTTTATCCCTTAAATCCTACCATTGGGTTATTAAACCCTTAGTTACTACATCTAGTTGGGCTAGTGGACTCTATCTTGCCTTCATTATCTTCAATGAATCAAACATATCATAAATATATGCCTCAAACATCTTGATCATTTCTATAGGGATTGAGAGAACATCTTTCTTTTCAAGATTTTATTTTTATTTTTGTAGGTTCTCTATCTTTTGATACATGCCTTTGATTCTTGCTTTTAGTTGAGCTAAATGAGAATCAACTAATCCAACTATATCTTCTTCATGGATTGGGTCTTTATTAGGTCCCTGACCTCCTACTTGATTTAAGCCAACAGATGGTTCAACCTTATGAAAAGTGAGCTCTTCACCCCCAACCATGGCCTTTTTCATTATCACTCTTTCCAATCCTACAAGCTCTATGTTGAATTGCACATTAGCTAATGATCCTATAATTTTTAGAGGTTTTAAAGTCTTCATTTGTGTGTTACTTGAGGTCCCAAGAGTTTTTATCTTTCTTTCTTGCTCTTCCTTCTTCAAATAAACTATCCATGGCTTGATCTCAATATGGAAAATGATGTTGATTGCCTTTGTCATGGCCCAAGAATGGTGTAGGGTTCGAATATTTTGTATTTTTCCATATAGGAACCATTCAAGGTTGATTGGACTATGAATAGGATTCTCATCATTGAATAAGTTAAATTCACTCAAAGGATGAGTGAAGGTTAACTTTGGTTTTTTCTTTCCAATCGAGACCAAGGGTAACTTGACCTTATTCTTTTGTAGGGGTGAAACTAGAACTAGGTCCAAGGCTATTTCCTTCCTCTTTTCCTTTTCTACTTATTTATCTTGGGTTTGAGATTATTCTACTTGTCCTTGTTCTTCATCTAATCCATAGGCATAAATTGGTACATTAAGTGGATCCTCCATTATCTCATCAAGATCTAGTATAATCATATCAATGTAATCAATTGAGGACTCTAGACTACTAGGTTGAGCTGAGGATGATGCACCCTCACTAAGTCTTTCTTCCAATATCTCCTTCTCAGAGCTTTACACAACTTACACTTGAGGTTGTTTTACTTCTACTTATGTATGCTCTAAAGGGGACCTAGAATAGGGTCCAAGTAATAAGTGGTACTAAAAATGTTGCATTTTCCATATCTTAATAGGTGGTTTCTCTTTTCTATCCAATCTAGCCTCAAGTATGATATTATGCTTTTTCAACTTTGCTAATTCTTTTTTGAAACTGGAGGCCGTGATATAGATTGTGTCATGAACACTACATTGGTTTCTTAAGGAGTAGTTTTTTTTTTTTTTGGTTTTAAATGATTCACAACCCTATCTTGAGTTTATTATTACCTTAAATAATCCAACTATAAGTTGAAGGAGTCTTTATGTTTGAATTTGTTGTCTACTTGATCCCAATTCTACAATACAGTCGTACTAATGGTTAAAGCGAAAGGGTAGAGGAGTCCCTTCTTTTTTATCTTCAATATTATATCTATAGCATGGAATAATTTGTATGTTATTTACTACTCTACCAATTTCATAGGCACATGGACTGTTAATTTGAGTGGTTGAGTTAGGGTCCTTTCCATTATAATTACATTATATTCTAGATACAAATAGATATCCCAAATTATCTCCACATAATTCTTAATTAGAGGGGTGACCCTATCTATAGAGAACCCTATTATAGATTCTACTAAATTTAGATATACATAATCATGAATGAATTATATATTATGTCTATACTTTAATATATGTAATTTGGAATAGCGATGGGAAACAATTTGTCTTCCCTTTGGTGACTAATTATTCATTTCAAGGAATGTGGTGGTGGCTAGCAAAGCATGTAAAAGATAAGACATCATAACAAAGTGATTGTTGGTTTTCTTCTTTATGGAAAAGATTTGTTGTTTTAAGTAAATTTTGATCAGCTCACCTATTGGGGGAGTGAGTCCCTTTTCTATCATGAAATATAAATAAGACAAACAAATTTTGTTGACATAGGTGGTGGAGGGGAGCCCAAACAATCCATTTATTAGGGCCATGATCATTCTAATTCCCTCCCTAAACTAGGGAATTGAGAAATTACAAGTGGGGTTTAAAACTATGTAGGTTCCTGAATGCAGCCATGGGGTAAGGATGGCTTTCATGTCATTTTTACTTGTTGATTCTCTAATTTTGGGAAAATCCACTTGAGGTTTATGTAGCTTGTAATAATTTTCAAATGTAAAAGGGGAGATATATGCTACCTTTTTGAAATTATGTTCATGCACTATTATGTATTAATCAATATTACAATCCTTAAAAATAGGAGCAATGACATCAATATAATGCAATACCTCAGATTTTGCTACCATGAAGTGGAGATGAGTCATTTAAATGAAGACTAGGACATTGTACCTCTGGTTGTTTGTGGTAATATTATGCTTTTCCCTTGTGATGGCCTGAATCTATTCAATAGTCCAAAAAATCTTGGACTCATTGTTATCCCTGATGTTTAATAATGCAACATCAAACTTTGTGTCCTTGAAGACTCTTCCTTTCATGTATAAGGTTAAGTAAAACTGTGTGCCCTCCTTTAGCTATTATCTCCAAACTACCATGACTATGAGTTTTGTAAAGTGCTCACTAGTGGCTTTCAAACTATATTTGGATTAGTTCACACTCATCTAGATGGAAATAAGGCTCTCTCTGCTCAATTATGATCGATTTCCACTTGAATTAAGGATTTTTATGAAACATAGTGCTTTTCTATAACTTTAATGGTGATGGTTGCTTAGGATTATGTGAATTTGTTCCTTATATTTTATTTAGACCCTTGAATTTATAACTTTGCCTTTTTGTGCACACAAAATCTTTGATTTTTCCATTTTATGTATGTGTGGTGTCTATGTGTCATCCATCTAGTAGATTTTGTGGCATTTTAATTAATGATTTTAAAGAACTAGCTGTTACCTTTTTAAATTTGTTTTATCTCATACTATTGGATCTCCATGCATGAATCAATGTGGATCATTAATCATGATCTTTGGATCAACATGTTATTGGTCCTTATCTAGTTTGGCCCCGATAGATATGCCACTTGGCATCCTTGAGGGCGTCTTGGGATCTGCACTATGTTAGTTGTGTAGGGAATGTGTGCTATCAATGAATCAAACTTATGGGCCTTTTGAGTTTACATTTAATAGCTCATGTTTATTATGATCCATCTGATCATCTTTCTGTAATTGATCATGAGCCATCGATCCTATGAAGGTGCACAAATTTTAATTAGCATCAAGATACCAAAAAGGAGCATAGGCTAAAGACTTTAGTTTAAAGTTTATTTCATGTTAATAAACATGATATAAAAGTTAGGCTAAAGTATTTAATCTAATCCCCAAAACATAATATAAATGGGACCTCTTTTTCAACTAAACCTATCGAGATCTAAAGACCATGGGGAAAATATGGACTAAGGTTCATGTCAATGTTTAAAAACATGGCTATATGATGGATGATATTCAATCTTAGTCAATAAAAATCCAAACCAAGTTAAATGGATCCTAAGCTTAAACATGGCTTTAAATAAATCATATTAGTCTATGGGAGACCAATTTTTTCATTGAAAAGCAATACTTTAAGTGTGTTCTTATCTTGGGTGTAATTGACTATTGAGCTAAATTTTGATGGTCTCACAAACATCAATGATGGCCTCACAGATGTTAAATGAAATTAGTGACAACATAAAAATTAAAACATAATAAAAAATTTTATGAGCCTAAAATTTGAAAGCCTCACACATGTCAGTGATGGTTGTGAGAGTGTCAAATTTAATCTCTATTAACCTTTTAAAGGATTTGATATAACCATGACACCTTTTTATTCAAAAATAACCCTAATGGAAATAATTTGAATTTTATTTAAAGTTATTTCCTAGGAGATACCTTGAAATAAAATTCCAATTGTGTGCATATTCAAGGTATCTCCTAAGAGATATGTTAATATAAAATTCCAATATTGTCCATCAGGGTTCTTGCCAAATACAAAGTTGTCATGGCTATATCAAATCCTTTGTAAGGATATTTAAAAAAATATGGAATGTATTCAAAGGATATTAAAGGAATATCCTAGGAGATACCTTGAAATAAAATTCCAATTGTGTGCATGTTCAAGGTATCTCCTAGGAGATACCTCGAAAGAAAATTCTAATTATGTGCATCCAGGTTCTTGTTAAATAAAAAGGTGTCATGGTTATATCAAATACCTTGCAAGGAAATTTAAAATCAACATGGAAGGTATTCCAAGTCCATTATATATATCTCTTATGAGATACCTTGAAATAAAATTCCAATCTTGTGCATGTTTAAGGTATTTCCTAAGAGATATCTTGAAAGAAAATTCCAATAGTGTGCATCAGGGTTCTTGCCAAATAAAATGTTGTCATGGTTATATAAAATAATTTTCAAGGACCTTTAAAATCAACATGGAAGGTATTCAAAGGAAATTTTATGTATCTCCTAGGATATTCCTTGAAATAAAATTCTAATCGTGTGCATGTTTAGGGTATCTCCTAGGAGATACCTTGATAGAAAATTCTAATTTTATGCATGAGGTTTCTTGTAAAATAAAAAGGTGTAATGGTTTTATCAAATCCTTTACAAGTACATTTTTAATCAACATGAAATTTATTCCAAGGCCCTTCAAGGGAGATAACTTGAAATAAAATTCCAAATCGTGTAGATGTTCAAGGTATCTCTTAGGAAATATCTCAAAATAAAATTTCAATAGTGTGCATCAGGGTTCTTGCCAAATAAAAATTTATCATGGTTATATCAAATCATTTTCAATGAATTTTAAAGAAACATGGAAGGTATTCCAAGGACCTTTTAGGTATCTCCTAGGAGATACCTTGAAATAAAATCCCAATCATGTGCATCAGGGTTCTTGCCAAATAAAAAGGTGTCATGGTTATATCAAATCCCTTGCAAGGGGATTTGAAATTAAAATGAAATGTATTCCAAGGCCCTTCAAGGTATATCCTAGGATATACCTTTGAAATAACCCAAAAATTTTCAATTCTAAATAAAATTCCATTGAACATACAATATAGAAACACAAGCAAAAATTCATAGCAACATTGGAAGGGGTAAAACCATGATCATCTGAAAACATGTCCATTAATCAAAATGAGAGTCTAGAGTAATGTAAAACTAAAATAGGCATGTCTGATCCCAAAATTAGAAAATTTCAATTGATAGTGATCAATATTGGTTCCTACAGACAATAGGAAATATTAAAGTTAGGGCTCAGGAAAATATAAAAGCTTAAACCAAGTGACATAGATTAAAGTTTTCAACATGATGGAATAACCATATCACAAAAAATTATGATGAAATTAATCTCTCAAGGAAATTATCTTAGGTAAATTATTTTCTAGGCCAAAATGGTGATGACAAAAAACCTAAAGGTTCTATGTAAAAAAAGCTGAAGGGCACTTTCAAAAGGTCTAAAGGGCACTTCTCATCAGGAAAAGGGCCCATGACAAAAGTCCTAAATTGTAAGTCTAGAGGGAAAAGGTTTATTTATAAAAGGTCAAAATGTAATTATCTATGTAAATTTTCCTTGCCAAAACATCCAAAGGGTAAGTTACATAGATCCAAAATGGTATGTGCCCTTGGGGTTGTTGTTTTAGTAAAATTGCATTAGCAAGATGGTTGCGGGGAATTATTTTGGGCCTTTTGCATTGGATAAACCATTCAACAATAAAATTATGAGGGGTCATTATGAAAGGGAAAAGTGCCTAGGATGAAATTCCAAAGGGTATTTCCAAAAATTCCCTTATGTTACTTTCAAAAATCCTAAAGGGTACTTTCAAAAATCCCAAAGGGTACTTTCAAAAATCCCAAAGACTACATTCAGCAAAATTGTTGTAGGGAAAATGTATATGGTAATTTTTTATGGGAAAGATGTTGTAGATAAAATATCTAAATAAATTATCAAATTTAATAAGTCCCAAAGGAATTATTGAACAAAATTGTGAAAAAAATATGTCCTAAATATAAAAAACATCAGTTGGAAACATAATAAAAGGGCTTTTAGATTAAGATTAAACCACATGACCAATAGAAAGGATGAAATGGATCTCAGACATAAAATGGACCAAGCATGGATATTTAAACTAAGTTTTTGTCATTTTAATAAACATGACTAAGCATTAGCATAAAATTTAAAATAAGTCTATGGCATATTTATATTTGGTTCTACATAAAATCTAAATAAAGGCTCTCACCAAATTTGAATTTTTGCCTACATAACATTAGTTAAAGGTTATCTAATTTAATTACTTTTATTTTATATATATTTTTAGATGTGATTATGTTATATACTTATAGGGTTGAAACTTTTAAGTATGGGTTCTTATATGTTGTTTGATGCGCCCCTTCATTCCTAGACTGCTTCATCTAAGACATCCAATAGTGCCTTATGTGTAAAGGAAAATTTTAATCCTTCTATAAAGGAAAAATTCACTCTTGTCCTTTTTTTAAATGTATCTCCTAGGAGATAACTTTAAGGGGGAATCCACTCTTGTTAGGCATAATTCATTCAAAACATTTTTTTGCATAAAATGTCTGATGTGAAAACTTTAAACAAAAAAATTTAAAGATCCAAACTCCCAAATAATAATTCTAAAGACCAAAATATATCAAAAAAAATATTTAGATAGAAAATATAAAGACCAAAATATAATAATAGGTCCCAATCAAAATGTTTGAAAACTTGGCTTAGGCTTGTGAATTATCTAAGGTAGCTATTGCACACAAAAAAAACTACACCAATGAAAGCACTAGTACACATCTAGAAATATGAATCAACTTGAACTAAACTATCTTAATCAACATTTTTACCAATGTTTTAATATTTTTTGCACATATATAGATTATCATATTGATCAAAATAATCAAGAATATAGTCACTGCTACTGTACACTAAAGATTATTAAAACACACAACCATGGAAAGAATATCTAATTGCATATAAATTGGAAAGAAATACTAAAAAACTTCACTGATGATCAAAATTGATGTCTCTCTTGTATTCAAAAATCTCTAAAAAAAATATATGTTGGATTATATCTATATATATAGACTTGGGTAAGGGGTCACCTTAACCTCCAAGTTCATGCAAGTTGATTATATGAAGTAGTTCAAACATGTAGTTCTAATTGTTGTCTAAAACCATATAAGAGACAACTTATAGTTATCAATTAAATAAATTAACTTTTCAAAACTATGCAACATGTACATGTGTACAAAATATAAAGTCATTTTACAATAAAAATAATTAAACTATAAATATATCCACTATTAAAAAATTGTACATGTACAAAATCTTAGCCTCAAGGCTACATCATATAAACAACTACATTTACTTTGGTTGGCATGGTAGTTGAGGTGGTAGTAGTAGATTTATGGATGTTAAAGCCTTAATATCTTGTTTCTTCTTAGCCTCATTATATTTATATACTCTATGTATTGCGGCATGCTACTATCAAATAATATTCAAATCTAGTAGTGCTGGTCGATGAATCCTACTAGCTTGGGTGAGGATTCTTTCATGTTCTCCCTTGATCAACTAAAATATATTATTCAATATCTCAAATATAGTGACCTCTTTCTTTAAATAACATAAATATGACTCTATCTTCTCCAACATTAAGTCTTAGAGACTTAATTTTAAGTTATCTACCACTTCTTTTATAACACGATCAAAATTGATCCTATTGATCAATTTTCCTGTGGAGTCTTTTACCTTGAATAAATTCAAATCATGAAAGATATGGATAAGTTGTACCTCATTACCTTGGTACTTAGGGAGTAAGGTCCTAACTAATTACAACCATTCTTTGGCCTCCTCTTACCTTATGATTTCCAAATTTAAGGGCATTAGATGCCTCTAGTGTCTTCATTAAATCTAGGTGACTATATAAATTTTTGCCTGTGTATGCCATAAGCATTTTCAATTTAGTATTATCCTCTATTAAATTATTTTACAATTGATTGGTGTTATTCACATGAGGGCCCATTTCTACCCTCATAAATTCCATTTCTTCTAATGAATTATATCAAATAGAGGATACCTCTTGGAATTCTATTTTTATACCCATAAGAATGTGTACTATTTTCTTCTACTCCTTCAATTACTTAACTTGGGCCTCTATCTCCTATCAATCCATCTATATGCCCTCATGGATAGTAACAATGGCATCCTTATGAGCTTGTGTAAGGTCTACTAGATTTTAAATGTATGGGGACTCTCTTAGTTTTTTTTTCTACCTCTTAGTGAGGGAGAACACTTCATGCATTTATTTAAGGATGATTTATGTACCTTTATCATCCTAAACCTTCCTTTTTATCATCCTTTGTATACTATTAGATGGTGGATCAAATATAATGGAAATAGAGGGAAGTTTGATGATATTGAAGCTAGGTATTTTAGATGCCTTGATTCTTAAATCCATTGCCCATGGAGGGATGTCTAATTGTGATGCATCAAAAGTTGTAACCACAACTTCTATCTCAATCTCCTCTTAAGATAATTATTTCTTTTGGGCATTGATAAGGATGTCTGTTAGGGAAGGCTAGATGATTTTGGATCGATCCTTTCCTCTAAATTAAGGGAGTGGATGGACTATAATTAATTGTGGTTTGGCCTTCCTTCCCTTGATGGAACTTATCAAGGTGGTATCTTAGGATGAGGTGATATAAGGGATGGGAATAAAAATTTATGGATTAGACATGGAGTTATGAGGTGGCTAATGTAGTTGGCACCTTCCTATACACCTTTTTTCTTTAAATATATAATACTGGAAGTGCCAGTAGGGATATAGGGGATTGGCATGGTGAGTGGGATTTAGATGGTAATAGAAGTGGGGAGTGGATTAATTATATTGGTAGTAATGAAGGTGGAAGTAATCACTTCCGCCCTAGGTGATCCCAACATAGAATAAATTGAAACATGGCCAAAAATGGGAATAAAAGATAAAGGAAAACTTACAAGATGCTGAGTGTCTAGAGAAGTTGGTACTATTGGTCTTGTCTAGAGGCTCATGGCCTTAGCTACTTCCAACTCTGAATCCTCATGAGAATCATCCTCAATGTCCTTGATTATCATCCTCTCTTCTTATTTCAATGCAATAGGTAAGCCTTATGATGTTTGTAGTATAAGACTACCTGTAGGAGTCTTTAGATTCCTCATATAAACCAATGGGGTATTTAGTTATGTGTAGGGTCCTTGTGATGTTGATGCCACTAATTATAATGTTGTTATCCCAATAGATGAATCAATTTGTACATGGGTCATAGTAGTATATACTTTAATGGTGCTCACAACTGGTTGTTCTTATGTTTTTTCTTCCTCAATCTAATCTAAACTAATGGGATCCCTTACCTATGCTCCCGTACACATTCTTGGTTCAATCAACCTATGATCTCTCTTCATGGTTTTCAGCTTTAGTTTCAAAGGGAGTTCTTGGGAGGGGGAATTTTATTGGTCTTTAGATTGCTCCTCAGACTGTCCTCTCCAAAAGTCAGAATGATCCCATTCTTTGTATATATCCTTTGTTTTATCTAATTCTCTAGCAATGACTATGGGGTCATATTAGATCATTCACAAATGATCTTCCTTAAGTCCAATAACCTTAAATCTCTCTAAAACATCCTCATCAAACTTCCCATTAAGAAACAAACAATAATATGTATAAGGAAAATGGTTTTAAGGGATGTTAAATCACAGTATGTGATTTTGAATCATCCCATGTGAATCCTAATATTTATGTGGAAGCATGGGGAATCAATAAATATTGTACTTTATACCCACCTCTTTAAAATGTTTCTTCATGGTATAAACCATTCTACTAGTTATTTAAAAATGGTGAAAATACAAGGCTTTCTTTTGCTTTGACAGGTCTTCTTCAATACTCCACCATAACTGAAAGGCAATTTCCTATTCAACTAGCTTGTCTAGTACAAAGTTTGAAAGAGACAAAGGATTAAATTTTTCCCCCAAATCATGATTACTATGAAATAATCCCCCAAATTTGTGTAGAGGAAATAATCCCCTTTTAATACTAGGTTTTTTGAAATATTTGTCTTGATCTAGGGCATGTGTGAGCCATGAATGGCTTGCCAAACTTGTGGATAGATGTATTTAGATATCCTAACCATATGCTTGGTATAAGCATATATATACATAAACTAATCATGGTTACAAATTCTATTCTTATCATAGTCTATGGTTAGATTCAAAAATTCTCCAAGGTCTCTATAATAGGTTCCCATGATTGCATCAAGTAAATAGGACATCATATAAAAATTTCCCAAAAGTGTGGGATGATTATCTGCTCTCTAAACCAAAAGCTGATTATCTCATCTAGGCCATACCTAACATCATGGGTGAGCATCATATGAAATAATGGCATGTATTCTAAATTAAAAAAATGGATACGTGACATAACATAGAGTAGATTGAGGAGTGTCATGACAATATGTATTCACATTTTAAATTTGTTAATAAGAACTGCTCCCTTTGATTTCTTTCCCTTTCATGTAATGGTTTGGTCTAAGAAAAACCACATAGAGAGTGTCATCTTGATTGATATTTTTGTGTTAAATTATACCAGTGTATGTTTGTTGAAATAAGCATCATGTATACACAAAGATAAATACCTTTACATGTCGGGTCCCAAGATGTAGGCAACAATTGTGTTATTTCTAGAGTGATGAAGGAAAGCATCCTATGATATCCTTCCTGAGAAAAAAAATCCCGTATAAGGTTGATGCATGACATCACCTCTGGTTTAGTGGTAGAAAAATGTAACCTTTGGCATTTGAAAATAAGTAGTTCCTTGATAAATTGTCTATCTATGAGTTTCATATCATCTCCTACTAAAAATAAATCCATCATATTGATGACATCCCATAATTCGAAGTAGTTCTTATACCTATCCTTAAATATGGTGGTGTCAAACACTATATCCATGAAATCTATAGAATATTTAATTAAATAAGGAGATGATGGATTTTCCCCTCTAAATGTCTTAGATGAGGATTCCATTGTAATGTATATGCCCTATGTTGCTTATAATGTTATTTTATGTGCTGTGTATGTTGTCCAATCAATATGACTCTAGCTTGGTTGATGTTTTACTCACAATTATCTTTATAGATGATAGCTAGGGATCTTTGATACATAGGATGGCAAGAGACTTCAAGTGCAAGTTCATTTGAAAGTAAGAGCAATTTTTATGAAGGGTCATTTTTTTGGGAAAGTGTCCTAATACAAAATTCCTAAAGACCCAATTCTCTCTTACATTTTGTTTGAAACAAGAAAAAACCCAAAGTCTCAATCTCTCAACACTTTTCTACCAATAAATGGCTGAAATAATAGACCACAAACAAAAGTCCTAAATACAAAGACAAATTTATTTTAGGGAAAGTGGTTGAAACAAAAATCCCAATGAAATAGTTTCTAATACAAATGATTGATAACTACGATTATCAAGGAATTTTTTTAAAAAAAAATAGGTGCCCATAAATGCTAAATGCGACACACACACTTCGGGAGTGTCTCATAGTAAATTTTGTATGATCCTTATGTGGGATCATGTAATATAGAGCACTTAGACATTAATTACAAAGGGAGTGTGGTAGATAACTATCTATCAATAGATAATTTAAAGATAAGGAGAGCCAAGGTAGATATACCTTTTTTGGGAAACAAACAAAAAGGAAAGGGAAACATGCAAACAAAAGGGAAACTAACTAACTATGTATCCCTAACAATATACACTAATGGGCATTGTAGTACCTTCATGGATACCTTGAATGTTTATTTTAAGATATACATTTATGCATAAAGGACCCATTGAAGGTATTAAAAGTCACTCTAAAGTATCTTATAAGATATATCTTGAAAAACAATTCCAATCATGTGCATTTTCAAGGTATATACTAGGATACCCATTGAAAGTACTAAAAATGCATGTTTGAAAGTCTCTCCTATGAGATACCTTATACCTTACAAAAATTCATTAGGGTACACTCTAAGGTACTATAAATCCATTCAACATATTTGCTTAGAGATACCTTCAAATGAAATTTCAATCATGTGCATGTTGAAGAAACGTTAGTGTATTTTCTTGGAAATTCTCTAGAACATGTAATTTATAGGTATAACTTGCACAATAGTAAGAAAAAAATAATCATAATAACATGAGTGAATTTACACAATATTGAATTTTATACACCATAGTAAATATAAAGATAAACTAACATGTCATTAATAATTCTAGTTTATAAACAACATAATACAAGATAGAATAAGCTAAAACAAAATAGAGTAAACAATACGCACTATGCATAGGTAAACAAATCTTAGGAAAAAAATAATAGAGTTAGTCTATTAATATTTGTCACACATAAAAACAATATTATATTACATTAGAGCATATATATAGCTTTTTACATGGCTTTGTTTCTTCACATTACAACTTTCTAACATATAAAAAGAAAAGAATCATGACATTCTTATATCTATCACTTGGTTAACAAGGCCAAAGGCTTCCAAAATATCATATAGATAAAAAATTTATACCTTGTGCACATGTCCCTACTCCATGTCTAACGCTTTCATGAAATTAAACTACTGTATCATCTCGAGACAAAATCTAAACTCTGATCTTAGCTAAAGCTAGAATATATTAGCCTTTCACAAAAGTGGTAGTAATCACTCCAAGTTTTATAGTTTTCCATAATTGCCTACCACCCTTTGTAGTTTCCCATAGACTAGCATAACTAGGTGGTTGTCTAGGTTTGGGAGATTCAACTGACTTGGCCTTGCTCTAAATTATTATGACTAAGTTACAAAGCAATTTTTTTTCTTAAACTACAAACTTTAAACTATGAATTTAGCCACTATGTGGGTTGTGGTTACCCAGACTATGACTTTATATCCAAATGTCTCTTTTGCAAAATTTCTTGGAGATCTTATGGTGGAATGAACATAGGTTAATCTATGATATGCATAATAGTTGGTCCAACCTACGACAGTTCATGCTTGAGTGTTTTTCAATTATCAAGTACTTCCCGTACTATGATAAGTAAAACACATAGTGTAATTTCAATGACCAACAAATTATGCACATCTACTTCTTATAAAATGTTAAGGAAATGTCTAGTATTTTATAGATTAGTCTAGATTTATAACACTATATCATACAACCTGTCTATAGTCCTCTGGGCTTGAATTTCCATAAATGTGTTGTGTATTGTCTCATTATGCTAGACTAGGATCTTTTTATCACAATATCCCAAGATTCTAAAAAATATTGAAATGTGTAATTCTTCCCCAATAGCTATTTGATCATTCAATATATCTTTAGTTTTATCTACCATTACAAACTCTAGTTTAGTAGAATCTAAGAACTTGCCAAGGTAATGCCTTCAATCAAACATTCCTTGTGTAATATGATTATCTTGATACACAATAGTATTTAGTACATGTACATATTCCTTTAGAGGTTCATAAATGCCTTTCATCTTAGCATTGATAACCTGCTCTTGGGTGTATAGTTTATGTGGTCTCACCCAGTCCTTTGTTCGATGAGTCAAAAATGTAGTGAGTTATTTTTCCTCAGACATTTCTTGATCACTAAGGAGTTATGAAACCAAAGCAAGATAAGAGGCATTAAAGAGATACTTGGCCTCAGAAATTTGATTTTATGATTTTGATTTCTACTTATGCAACTAAAAAATAATATTTTCTAAGTTCAAAGCCTTTTTTTAATGGATTTTTGGAATGCATTTGCTCCTTCAATTTCTTTCGACAATGGTAGCTACAAAACATCCAAATATATCTCCATGGAAGTGTAATTAACCATGATGAATTTCATTTACACAGCGTTATTTGGGGATCCCTCCATTATATATGCATCATATATTTCCATATCAGATTGTGCGTGCTCTAAAGAATCTTATTTGATAACCATGACACCTCTGTGAATGAAAATAGTTTTCAAATTGACTGAAGGGACAAGTGTATCCTTTATCTCATTATGCCCCAAGACTTCACCTAATGGGCACTACTTATTATGGGTAGCTCTCCAAAAGATACCAAACATTGGAGTATGGTGGTTGAAGGCCTCACTTGATGATGACTAATTTTTTTTGCATTAGTGGATGTACCATTCACCCTTCCTTTTGTAGGTCTACAAACCACATAGATGAAGAACCAAATTTTGGATCTTTTTGGAAAATTTCTACTGCAAGTTCACACTAAGCTTCTTCATGACCTACATAATCAATAATCATAGAGGGAGGGAGTTACGTAGTGTTGACCAAATGGCCACTAATTACCTCATTCCATAATTGAAAAGTGCATTGTGATTTCCATTAAAAAAACACCTCCTCCTCCTTATCGTAGACCTTTTGATTTATGTCTTCTATCATGCATTAAAGAACTTCCTATTCATCAAACCACAACACTGCAAGATCATACTCCCAAGCTATCCTTAGCACATGTGGGTTGTCAAACTAAGACAAGATTTGCCTTGATCTCTTTTTGGCTAGTGGTGGTAACTCCATGAAATTCAATTCTATTTGCATTTTTCTTATTATGGAGGAGTTATAGGCTACTTGAGTGAGGCTTGTGGTTGTGTAGCTAGTTTTGTGTATTCTTACTCTTCTTGGTTTTTTTGTATGACTAGGGATATATACCTCCATAAATTGGATTTTGATTCAAAACTTATGAATAAAAATGGAATTTTAGTCAAAATTGGTGTGGCCAAATCATGAACCTTGATTTGAATACCATTATACAACTTCGTTACCAATGCATGCTACCCCAAATATTGCACGACATCTTATGGAATTCAAGGGTGTGAACTAATCAAAGATAGAGCTTCAAGCCACCATGTTTTAAACCACCATATTTTCTCATTATATTTACCTATCTTATTCCAATTGATGCTTATGATGGCATTAAAAATCCAAAAGTCTATAATAACCTTAACTTGGCCTAGCAAGGACTTCCATTAGGTGAAGTATAATAACAAAACTAGAAACTAATATTGGTAATAGTGGAAATTTTGATAATAGTGGTAAGATAGGATGAAATGAACTTAGGCTAATTGAAGTTCTCATTCTTTTGTATCATGTGATACACAATGTCAATTACTCCTTTTGTTGCCTACTTGGCTTGCTTCATTATCTGCTAAAACCTCTTTGTAATACACTCTAATAGAATGTGTATTGAAAAGTAATCAATAGAGTCAATTGGGGTTACTCCACCTACCATAGTGGTAAAATTATCACAAACATATGGATGAATTGGCAGTGCGATGGACTTATATAGAAATAAGTAATTTCCATGATTCGAGAGGCCTATCGCTATCACCATGGTCTGTGCATTAATCTAAATGGTTATATATTTGGAAAAATGAATATCTAATTGGTTCTATCTAATTAGAAAGGTATACATGACCTCATAAAGTTTCCAAAATGTAGGTAACTTGATTATCCTCTCTACATAAGAACCCAAAAGTGGATGTTGAAGTGCAAGAGTTCCTACTTGTGCACCTAGTTATGTTGATAGGGTGAAGAGTGTAAATTTGGTCATTTACATAAATTTAAAGGGATCTAAATCATTTAATCTAGCTTGTTGAAGAATTATCCCAATCCCCATTTCATCCTTCTTTGCATCTATGAACACGATCAATAACTTGCTCCTATCCATGACTAAACATGTAATTTGTGTTGTTTGATTACTTTATTATCTAAAATATGGGTCTCATTTTTTATAAATGATAGTATATCAAGAGAATATAGTATAATAATCTTGTTCACCAAATTCTATAATATTTTTTCATTGTTCTTTTGCTTTATTTTATAACTTTTAACATCTTATTTTCTCTTGCCAACCTCTTTAAATGCATTGATTGCCTATGCATGAGTACTCTTCCTTATATTTAATATTTTGGGTTTGATGGTGACCTTTTTTATCTCCCAAATATTTAAATTACCCCATATCATGTGTTATTATCCATGTCATTAATCCCAACTTAATCTACTTCAAACAAGATGTAATATTTCAAATTGTCATGTCATTAATGGTCTTATATGACCATTACCAGTCATTTTGCCATACATGTCTTATCACTGCTTTCCTAGACGTTGATTTAAAAACTATGAAAAAAAAATCTTGATGGGTAGGGGTTACTAACAAATTTAACCTATCCAAGTCCCCATGGTCCAATAATTGGATTATATTGTTGAGAGAGAATAAAGAACATGGCTAAAAACATTAAGCCAACATTTGAGTTCATCATGGACTCACAATGATTGAGTGCATAGGTGAGCATGGTTACAAACTTAAAGTCTCAGTCCCTTCCACTAAGAACATGTGTCATCATGGTGCTTATTACAAAATAAGAGAGTTTTTCTTTAAAGAAAAGGCATGCCATTGGTTGAAGGAAGTGGGGCCCATTTTTAACAAGAATTCTGGAGGCATTTTAGAGGGAGACACACATCACCATATTGATTCTTACACATCCCTAAGATTTAATACATTAATTTTAATCTATTAGTGTTAGGATAAATTGGATGGGGACCCATGAAATAATAGTGGAGATTCACTCACCTGGTGAACTTGAAATATTTTTTGAGTGTTGAAATTTAATGGATTCATAGGTGCATGCCACATGTCCTTAACTATTAAAAATTTAAACCTCAATCTTAATGTCATGGGTATGACTAAATTTATTACAAGGCCCTTCAATGTATCACCTTGTACTACCTTCAAACCTTCAAGGGTACCCATATTCATGTTTGAAAGGTATCTCCTAAGCAATACCTTCAAACTTTTGGGTCCATAACAGAGGTTCAAATCACATACAAGATCCCAAATTATAAGAAACAAATAATTTTCCATAATTTTTCTCAAAATCACCATTGCTAAATATCATTTTGTATTGTAATAAAATACATGTTTGAATATTAACTTGATTAGCTATTTTTTTCTATGTGGGTATTCCACTCTAATGCATGTTTGAAATGTATCTCCTAAGAGATACCTTCAAAGTAGGATGAAGCAAGAATTGAAGTATGTAGTAAATGATATTAAAATCTATTATTTTTTGGATTGGCATAAACCATGTCATTAAAAAAAATGTTTTACATTACCTTTTAAACATTTTAATGTTTTAACATATCTTCATGCTTACGTTTCGCTATAAATATAGCTTTATCTCCTACATACACGTATAAATTAAACTAATTTTATAAATAACTTGATTAACAACTCTTTTCATGTCTTTTTCAAATGTCCAAGCTAATGTTAAGGTTATTGGTGAAGGAATAATAAACAAAGTGGCAAGCCTAGATACTGAATCTCTGGAACCCATAAATTTCACTTCCACATGCCATAATGAGGAAATACCTATTGAATGTGTAAGTGTTAATGTGACTAAATATTTTGATCTGACACTATCGATTCCATTTTCTATATCTTTTTTGGATAATTTGGGGGATTTAGTTGATATTTTTACTATATGGAGCATAATAATGATGCAATATACCACAAACAAGTGTTTTATAGACAATGACATGCAACAAGGACAAAATAACATGAGTTTAGTTATGCATATACAACCATTAAAATAATAAAAGCCTTTCTTGGATTAATTTGTTTGATATATTGATGATCCTACTACATTTCACAACCTAAGAAAAAAAAATCTTGGGAAAAGGGTATATTTGTTGTGTAAATGTATAATTCTTGCAAATGATGAAAAAATTGCTCATGGTTTTGTTGAATTTGTACAACCATGAGAGATTTTTGGTTGCATTCCTATCCCAATGTTATAAAATGAATTGGTAATTTACATAAGGCATGCTATACAACATTTTTAGACTTATAATATGGATATAACTAAAACATATATCATTAAATGGTTTTCTAATAAAATAGTGGACATCAAGACTTGCAGAGCAATCAATTTACCATACATGACACCAAATGAGAAATAAATTAGAAATATTTGGGACATAGTGGATAATGAGGTCACTCCTTGCCTAACATTACTAGTGAAAAATCATCCAAAAAATTAGCTCCTTCTTAAGAATATTCAAGCTAAAAAAGAAGTCAACCAAACACTTCACTCAGCCAAGTGGAGTTTTGATGAAAGCATAGATAGTGATATTTCAACAATGAATATGGATAAATGTTGCACAAAAATTATTTTGAGTCATGATTGTCATTTGAGATTCTAAAATCTTAAAATATTTTTTAATTTCACCACAATAGATAGGATTCAATATGGCTTGGATGCCCTTTCTACTAGTTTGTTTAAGAAAAAAAAAAAAACTAGCATTGACTTTTATTGTACATAGATCTATTTGGAATCTTAGCTTAAAACATATGGATTAGAGATAAGTAGTTTTTTGGACATTAAAAATTATCACAAAAATGGGGAACAAAATGTATTTCATGTAGGGAGATTTTGACAAAAGCTACATAAGAAGACAATGGTAGCTAAAGATTTGTTGGCCCAATTAGTGGATAATTTTCTAGATGTATCTCGATGACTAACATGCCAGGTAGATATATATGGCTCATGAGAAAATGTTTGACATATTTCACTCAAGAGTTTATGAGGTGCCACATTGATGCACAATTCATAGATATGGAATATGAGCCAATATCCTAGCCAAAATTCAATAACATGTGGAGAAATAATTTTCATGATGTGTCCATTGACACATTTAATGAATTTTCTAGGTGTAAAACATGTATCTTGTTGACTCAATAGAAATACTATGGGTCCCTCTCTAGAGATCATTAAGAGTGTATCAATCAATAATTAATGATGCACTCAAATCAAATACTTTTTTCAATACAAATGTATTACACACATAAATGACTAATAGAACAATAGCCTAAAGAATGCCTTGGTGTCATTCATGACAAGGTGGAATGTGAGAAAACATTTATGCTGAGGATAGTGACAAAAAGCAAAGCAGTTATCGACATAATATTATAGTTGTTAATGGAAGGTGTTATAACACATGGTCATGGTTTAAGTAGATATTAGAATTTTGTTGTTGTACATTCATAGATGGTCTACAAGACCTATTTTAACTTTATGGATCTCTATTGGTGATGTTTGGTGTTGTTGGTTTTGTTTGGTTCCACCTAGATCTTGGTCAAGCTCTAGTTCCTTTATATTTACCTTTCTTAGGATTAAACACCCCTTATCAACTTTTATTGAAATATCCAAGGTTTGAACCTATTTTAGTAGATGTCAATTTCTAACTCAAACTAGTGACATGTTGACCCGTCTCGCTCTGTTAGATCCTACTTATCCAAATGAACACTAATTAGTGATCTTCTTCTAGTTGAACATGTTGTTGACACTTGTCATGCATGCATTTGTTTTTGATATCTACCAACCCCTTTAACCTCCATTCATTATTATATCTAAATGTATGATCAAACACATATTGTTATATCTTCCTAAGACTGATGGTTTGAAATCAAATGGCTACTTAATGGGTCTTAAATTTGACATTCATGTGAGTGTCATTTGACATCCATGCTGATGTATTTGATGTCCTTCAAACCATAAAATTTAAGCACTGATGGATTTTTGTAGTGGCTTAAATTTGAAATCTATGTGAACGTATCCTATTTTTTGACCAACTTTGAATATTTATATGCTAAATTTCAAAAATCATTAAGGGACCAAATTTATTAGAGATGTTCATGAGACTAAAAACATTTTACCCACTTGATCTATTGGCTCTGAGAGCTTTTTAATTGAAGATTAAAAAATACTCAAATAAGCTAGTCTATGTGTCTTTGTATGGTATGTATATGACCATCATCAATCATTTAAATCTCAGTGATTATTCATCAAGGCTTGAATTTGACACTTATGCAACTATTTTGATCTATGTGACCAACTTTAGAACTCCATAAATTAAACTAGGAATATCACATGGACTTCAAACTTGTAGGATATGTTCTTTTCACAATGGAATTGATGGGGCTATAATTTTATTTCTCACAAGGCCTTCTGAGCTCATTTATAAAATATGCAAGTAAACTGGTTCATTTATTTCCTACATGACATCTTGGCAACAATTTGGTTCTTCAAATTTGGATTTTTCATCTTTTGCTCAAAATTTTAAGGCTTGATGATCTCCTAAATCTTGTGGTACCTATTTCGTATTTTTTGAAACCATGAAAACTGCTTGGACCCTTCACCTATAATTGTAGACATGTCCCTTAAAGATCAATTAGATCACACTTTAAGCTCTATTAAAATGTTTCAAAATATTTTCAAAAGCAATATGATCTTCAATTAAGGTTTTTTTTTTCCTTGTGATAGTTGGTCACTCTTCAATTAGGATCATGTTTCTTCCACTAAACTCTTGGACTAGGCACATTTTTGGTATGTAAACCAAATTTGGTCAAAACTATTGGTGGTTTGGTTGAGCAACATACCTGATATGATTAAGAATTCAGAATTTATACATGACTCTTGGATCATTTATATGATACTAAAATGGACCATTTACATTGACTATAAGATATCCTTTTGACTTGTAATGATAAAGAATTCTAAGAAATAGGGAAAAAAACAAAATTGAAATGGAAACTAACCTAATAAATCAAAGGTAACTAATCTAATAAATAATTATGAAACAAAACACTTATTTGGGACAAGATGAAAACAAAAAAATGTGTTAAAAAAACTTACAGAAGAAACCAACATAATTAACTATGTACAACGTACTTATCTTATTCAATAGAAATGATTTAGATGTATTCCATTAACTAGGATAGGAAGATCTTCACCATCCATCCTTGTGATTTGGAAAGCATTGTAAGACTTGAAGCTATAGACTATAAATGGACCATTCGAGAGAGAATCAACTTTTGTGTGCCTTCCTAGCTTAGGTCTTTCCTCATCTAACTTAAGGACCAAATCTCCTTCATGAAAATTTATTGGAAAAGCTCTTTTATCAAGATATTTCTTATCATTACTTGATGGGCTTCCATTCCCAACATCGCCTGATACCTTGTCTCTTCTATCTCCATGAGATCAACATATTTGATTTCCATTAGATCATTCTCCAAAATCTCAAGTTTATGCATTAGTTCCAAAGCAGGGAATTCAAGAGAAATAGGCATTCTTACTTCCTTACCATATACTAGCTTGTATGGAGAATTGGCTATGGAAATTTTATAGGTGATATATCTAGCACATAGAGATTAATTCAATTTGATATGCCATGATATTTTATTGTCTTCAATAGTCCTCCTAATGATCTTTAACAAATTCTTGTTAGTGGACTCAATAAGGCCATTACCTTGTGGATAATAGTTTAATGAGGTACTGAGAAAAATACTATGTTGAACTACCCACTAGATGATCTTAGATCCCACAAAATCCATATCATTATCATAAATTATGGTTGAAGGGACCCTGAATATGGTAATAAAACCTTCATATAGGTCTATAACATTTTTTTCATTAGCTTATTTTAATGCCACTACCTCTGTCCATCTAGTAAAACAATATGTGGAAGTTAAGATCCACTTGTGTCCTAAACTTGAAGTGGGATTAATAAGACCAATAAATTATAATACCCATTAGACAAAGGGCTGATTTAATGAATTTTTTTGGAGATGTAAGGTTGAAAGCTTCACCTTTCCAACAAACATAGCACATTATCTACATTTCCTAGTCTATACATGCCAATCAACAAATAATCTTGGCCAATAATACCCACCTCTCATGATCTTGTGGGTTGTGAACCTTGTTTAATAATGTCCTCTGCCATGTCCATCATAAATCTTATAAAGTGATCTATGTGTTTCATCTAGTTCTATTCATCTTAGCAATATGCCATTGAGATCTTTTTTGAACAACACATTATCAACAAGAAGAAAAGGAATTAACTGCAATATAAAATATCTCCTCTTTGAATAGGCCATGTGAGAAGGATAAATACCATCCTATAGATATATTACCATATCTTGGAACTAGATACAAGGTGAGGCCTGATCACTTGCAACTTCTTCATCATTTGACCCCATAACTAGTTCATTAATCTCTAGCAAGTCTTGTTCTAGATGTTCACAAAGTCCATTACCTCTAACCAACTTTGTGACCTTGATCTCAACATCATATTCCATTACATTTCTTATCCAACCAACTCTCTTGTAATTTATATCCTTGTTTAAGAGTAAATCCTTGACACTTGGATGTGCAACCATCAAATGTATCTTATTATTAGATAGAAAGTACATAAACTTTTTAAGAGACCTTATGATTGAAATATCATGCTTCTTAAAAAAAGTATACCTTGTTTCATATTATTATAGTCTTTGGTTGAATAATTTTATTGGTTGATTTAAAGTCCCTTTATTATGATACATGAGAATACTTGAAATTGTGTCACTGTTAACATATGTGTATAAGAAGAAATCCTTTGTGAAGTCAGGATTTAGGAGTGTAGGGACACTGTCTATAGCTTTCTTGATCTCTTCAAAACTATTACTTCTTATTTATACTAACTAAAAAATTGGCCCTTATTTATAATGGTTATGAGTGGCATAATTAAAGTATAAAAAATTAAAATGTATTTCCTTATGAAATTGATCTTGACTAAAAATTTTTGTAAAGGCATTTTGTGGCTAGATAAAGAAAGTTACATAATTGAGTCTATCCTATCAAGATCTATGCTTGTTCCATGTTTTTAAATCACATGTCCAAGAAGCCTACCTTCATGAATATATAAAACACACTTTTTAGGATTTAAAGACACTCCAAATTCCCTACACCTTTTAAACACTTGTCTGAGGTGAATCATATGTTCATCTACATTGTCAGAGAATATTGGTATGTCATCTAGATAAACAAGTATAAAATTATTAAGGAGACCTTGAAATTCCATGTCCATGGCTTTATAAAAATTGGCTCTAACATTATATAATCCAAAAGGCATATTTGTATATCCAAATATCCCCCACTTTATGCTGAAGGTTGTTTTAAATTGGTCTTCTTCTTTGACCGAAATATGGTTATATCCATTCTAGCCATTAAACAATGAGAACCTTTTTGAAACTATAATTAGTTGTATATTTTTTTCAATTAAAGGAAATGGGTAGTGTTATTAAAGAGAGGCTTTGTTGAAGTCATGAAATTTAACACATAGTCTTATTTCACCATTGTTTTTCCATATTGGAACAAGGTTTGCCACCCAAGTTGAGTGCTTAATTATAAATATTATAGATTATTTTGTGATCTTATGTAGTTCATCTCTCATCAAAGGTTCAATCTTAAGTTTAATAGGCATTTATCTCTATCTAACTATCCTAGTCTCATCCTCTAAATCAATGGTATGTTGATCTAGACTTGGATCAAATTCATTAAGGTCACTGTACTACCATGAAAAAACATCTACAAAACTTGAACATAACTCAATAAAAGTTTCTTTCTCTAAGTATGTGATTCCCAAATTTAAGCTCTTACTAGTGGAAATATCCACATTTGCATAATGTTATTCCTTCATTAACAAATCAAAATTTTATTTTCTTAATTCATAATCTCTATTGAATATGTTTTCAAGGGTGACCAACCCTTTAGGAAAATTGTGTGTCTTCAATTGCACAATCTGGTCACCATACTACTATAAATTCTTATCTTGGTTCCTTGAGGAGAACTTCGCTTCCTCTTGTAATAATCTAACATTATGACTATCATCTTCAAATACTTTCCAATTATCATGATTATCTAGGATAGGACTTACAATTACCTTGATGTGTGATTTAACTTTTTCATTTTTATCTCATCTGGGATATTAAATTATAACCCAATGACAACTAGCCTATCTTTATGTTTATTTTTATTTATTGATATGACATAAATATTTAAATATTTAAAGTATTCAAATATGTCTCATAATATATGTTTATATTACCTAAGAAATGTTTTTTTTGCATATATTAAGTCCCCTTACTTGGTAAATTACTAGTTCACTATCTATAAAAGCTTGTAAAGAATTGACATTCATCTTTCTTGCCCTTTCCAAACCATGCACTAGTGCTTCATATTAAGTAAAATTATTGGAATAACCAAACTAAAAATTGAGAGAAGAGAAATACATTTGGTTAGATAGATAAATAACATCATTCTAGATTTAGTGCCATGTTTGTTCCTGGATCCATCAAAATATAGTTGCCACAGGCCATCACTAGGTTGATCATCTTTCATCAATGTTGGAATTGGTGCATCATTTTCATGAATACAATAGACATCGAGTATTTTTCATTTAATTAAATTTTAGTGATAATGACCATGAAATTTAGAGTCCCATTGATCAAAGAAGAGATCTATAACTCCATCTAGAGGTGATTCAGTTTCCACCTCACTATTTTCTATTACCTTGTCTGAGATAACACAATTAGTGTTCTCCATACTTGGCATATATGGATCCAAATTAAATCTTGAAATAGTTTTATAATATATCATCACCTTAGTACCATACCTTGTCTTGAACATGAAATAGTTCCATTTAACTAAAAAATATCCTCCAATCTTTGAAGTAAAGTCTCTTGACAGGCACATGGCAAAATAGGGAGGCAAGTCCACTACAATCACATCTTATTGAATAATAACATTGGGGAAAAAATTTAATGTTAATTTTATATCTTTTATTATGCCTAATATCTTTGTTGGTGACCCATCTAATTTTAATACTCCATTGGTATTTGGCTCATAGACAAGACCAAGCTTGTTTGTAATTTGTTTGGGTATGATAATGGTACTAGATGCACTATGTACCATATAATTATGGAATAAGTAGCTTATAACTACCAATGAGAGATAAAAGAGGGGGGTTTTATTTTATTTAAAATTGTTTTTGTATAACTTTTTCATGTTATGTATATAATTATTAGGTTGCTTGATTTGTTGGTCTAAATTTTCCAAGACAACTCCTTATTTCTCAACTAATTTTGTAGATACCTTAAGATTTGAAAACTTTTAAATAAGAATGTCCATTTCTCCTAGAATAGAAAGGGAATAAAATGTGATAATACTAACATTTTATTTCTTCATATGATTTATTATGATAAAATATGCTCCACTTACCTTTTGTTGCAACTTTTGATCTATTAGTTGTTCTCTAGTTAGAGGTATTTATGGAACCTTCACTACTTTTGTATTCTAAATCTTCTATGTTATAGAAATATAAACTTCATCTTGAACACTCTTAGACATAAAATTAGTAACACTATAATTATTGCTCACATATTGAGCTTCCTCAACTACTCTTTTTATAGCTTTAGTCAGCATTGCAACTTGACCATTTGTGTTACTAGTGTCACCAACTTGGTTGAATGCAATATGATCATACAATTGATAATTAAAAATGATAGATTCTAGATACCCTATAACTTGTTGATATTATCCTTGGAATTTCATATTCATGTCTTGATACAAACCACATTGAAGAGAAAACTCTTTAGTATCATTTATGGAATAGTAATATATTGTGATACCAAATCTTGATTTTGAGTGTCATTTGGATTGGAAGGCTTCCAACCTAGATCTTGCATCAAGTTATTTTGAGGAACTAAAGATTTTAAATTGGGAGGTAAATTATGATTGAGGGCTACATATGGCTTAATTTGGGTAATGGATCCCTAATTCTGATAAGGTTATCTATTATCCTTGAAACCTTGATAAAGTGTCATTAGTTATTCGAAGACTAATAAGTATTTTGGTTTTTCTACTAATAAGGTATACCTTGGTAATATTGTCTCTTGAGTTGAAAAATCTCATTTACAAAAGCTTGTAACATGCTTTTCAAATCACCAATATCATTATCTTGATTAGGAGGGGCTACAACTTGGACTTTTGGAGATATAATAGGGGCTATAGACGGAACCTAAGGAACTTAAAGAGGAGGAACATATTAAAATTATAGGAATATGGGAATTAGAGGCCTTCGATCAAATTTACCAGCTTATATTAAGCTATTTTTTTCTCTTATTATAAGTTCATAGGCATTTTTTAAGGTATTACCACCCATTAACTGTATCATGACACTTATATTAAAATTAAGGGCCTTAAGATAGTACAAAAATGCATACTCTATGGATGGTATAATTAATACAAGGATATCATTCCATGTATTTTTTAATTTGAGGCTAAAATTAGACATGAACTCATGGGGGTACCTTTGTATGGTAGTTAATTGTTCAACCAAAGATATATGATCAAACTTCCCTTCAAATTGCCTAGCTAAGGCTATACCTAAATGATCCTAAGTATAAATGGAGTTCAAAGGAATATTTATATACCATTTTAATGATTTTCCTTTGAAGGAAGTAATAAGTAATTTGATAGTAACATTATGAACAAAACATAGATTGGCAACATCTTGGATATGCTCAATAGCAGTAGTTTTATCCCATTTTCTTGATAGGAAAGGGATTATCTTTAAGGCACACACATGAATATCATCATATTGGGATAAATTTAAGGGACTAACCCTATTGAAGGGAATACAAAATTGATTCATGATAACCAATTGGGCAAAGGGGATTTGTATTATGGGGATAATAGATTGGACTAAAATAATAGAATTATCAGGAGATGAATGTTACTTTGGAGGATAAGGTCTTGTATTATTGAATATTAATATTTTATAAGATGTAGAATACCAATCAATATGATCAAAATGAATACATCTACTTGATGATCTTTTTGTAATGTTTGGCATGAAAGCATTGTTTGGAAGATGCTCTAAGCTCTACAACTTAAAGGACATAAATTTTGATGATGATAGAAATCTCTTAATTTTGTAGTTTATTCATGTAAATATTCAAAAATTAATTATTCTAAATAAAATTGGTCCCATCAGGTATGCCAAAATTGTTTGTGTTCCATATTTGCACCCTAACTAAATAAGAGGATTGTTTAGATATTCTTACTCAAATCTAGTCCAAAATGGGACTGATCCTAGGTTGTGGGTATTCTAATAATGCATCAAACCTCTAGAGAAGGCCAACTTACTTCTAGATCTATTGCCTAAACTAGACCTAATCTAACACATTCTTGGAAAAGAGATAGATATATACAATAATGTATAAAAGTACATAAAATGAGGTGATGCACTAGTAATTAGGATACTTAAACTTTACATGAGATGTATTATGACACACACCAAGACCAAAGAGATCAGTACCACATGATTATTTCATAATAAGACAAGAATAAGTTATCAAACCAAAATGAGAGGGTATAGTCTACTTTCAAGCTAATCAACAAACTATAAATTGCACTTATAATGACCTATGATAACTATCAAACACTTCATGAAGGTGAGGAAAAATTAGACATAGATAATAAAAATACATTAAATTAAATATAGTACATGAGTTCATGAAATAAAATTTAATTTGACTTGAAAAATGATGGAATTCAATCTTTATTGCATCAAAAGGTGTCACAATACAAATTTTGGCATAGCCTAGGCAATCCAAAGCATAAGATTCTATTTCTCTAAAAATTGATAGAGATTTCTTTCTAAAAAATTTCAGAGATATATAATGTGGTAGAAAATGGAACATATATATAAAAAGTAAGACAGAGGTAACTATGATTTATTACCATGAGTTCAAGGATGCTAACTCATGACCTTATCAACAAGGAACAAATTTTAGAAAATAATTAAAATCCCATTGCCCTTATCCAACTACCAAGTCTCTTTCTTAGAACTCTATGTCATTGTCTACCTAATCTAATGATGGGGATCACGTCTTGGAATTATGCCACATCTAATTTTGATGGCCAACTATACCTACTTATTAAAATGTGATCATGTGATATGCAAAACAACTCTCCATGATCATGTTTACATATATGTTTTCTCTAATATCAAACACATGTCCATTATAAGATAAAACCAATATAATTATTGGTTTTCACATAGTCACAATATCCATGGAAACCTAAAAATTGGTTGAATTTTCTTTGTAATCATTGGTCCATCTTCATATTTGGTTAAAAATACCTATTTTATCTATATGGAGCTCTGTTGACAATGCTTGGTCCCATTGGTTTTGCCTGGTTCTACTTGGATCTTGTTCAAGCTCTTGTTCCTTCATCTTTAACTTTCTTGAGTCTAAAAATACCTTATTGACTTTCATTTAAATGTCTTGGGTTTGTACTTTTTTTATTGAATGTCAATTACCAACTCAAACCATTGACATGTTGAGCCATTTCACTCCTTTAGATCTTGATTATCTAGATGAATGATGATCGTTGATCTTCTACCATTTTAATGTGTTGTTGACACTTGTCATGCAAACATTCTTTTTTTGAGATCCTCTAGCCCCTTTGACCTTTGATCATCATTAGATCTAAATGTATGATTGAGTGTGTACTGTTAGATTTTCCAAGGACCCATGGTTTGAAATCAAATGGTTACTTACAAGCTCTTAAATTTAACATTTGAATAAATTTCATTTGAAATCCTTGTGGACATATTTGACATCCCATAGACCATAAAATTTAAGCATAAACAAATTTTTGTAGTGGCTTAAAGTTTAAGATTGTGCAAATGTATTCCATTATTTGACTAACTTTGAAGATTTATATCTTGAAGCACAAAAATCATGGAGGGACCAAATTTACTAGAGATGTTCTTGAGACCAAACACATTATCTCACTTGATTCACTTACTCTAGGATATTTCTAAGTGAATATAAAAAATTCTCAAACAAGATGATATGTGTGTCTTCACATGACATATGTGTGATCATCATTGATCATTTAAATCTTAATAGCTATACACCAAGGACTAAATATGACATTTTCATGATTATCTTGCTCTACATGACCAACTTTAGAACTCCATAACATAAGTTAGGAAGCTCGCATGGAAATAAAACTTCAAATACATGTTATTGTCATAAGGGACATTATGGTGCTATATTTATATTTATTTTGAGGCATTCTGAGCTGATTTATAAAATGTGCAAGTAAATTGGCTCATTTATTTCCTACATGAAATCTTGATGATGGTTTAGTTCCTCAAATTTATACATTTCATCTTTTTCTTAATTTTTTAAGGTTGTACTTATCTCCTAAAGCTTGTGAAACTTGTTTCATATTCTTGGACACCATGAAAACTACTTGGCCCCTTCACCTGTAACTTTAGACCTATCCCTTTAAAATCAATGAGATCACACTTTAAGCTCATTTAAAGTGTTTTAAAAGATTGGCAAAAGCTATATGATCTCCACTTGAGGTCTATCTACTCCTTTTGACATTGGATCACTCTTTAATCACTATCTTGTTCCTTTCATTGGACTCTTAGACTAGGCACATTTTTGGTATGTAGACCAAATTTGTTCAACAATTCCCAAGTGGCCTAGAGATGCCTTATATACATGAGTGGAAAAAAATCTAACATAGATAGTTAAATTTAATTAGTTAGACAATTTCATCAATTTACATAGTTTAGTTATATATGCATCTACTTCACATGAGTCAAAAATCATGCAGTGATGGTGTACATGAGTTATTGAGCCACCCATATGATAGGGTTAGATACACTTATAGTCTTATCCAAGTTATTCCTAGAGATCAGGATCCACCAAGCAGGGGTGGGAAATGATGTAATCAAAACTATATTATGTTATTGATCCAACCATATGAGGATTGAGCAAGCCATCAACTCAGTCTAAGTAATTCAATAATATGATAACTATTTATACTCACACACACATAGATTGTCATTAGGTCTATATAATTGTTCATGTACCTAAATAGGTGTATTCATTCTTTTCCTCTCTTTACTTAGCTCTAATATGTTACTTTATTTTAGAATAGTCTTTTTATTTTGATAATATCTTAAGTAAGCACTGATTTTTTCATGTTTCATTGTAATACATTGCTTTGGATCATGTTCCACATACATAGACCTAGATTCACATGCTCATAATAAGCTATACAAGCTTAACTTCTAAGGTAAGTCTAGGTATGCTTCTTTTTCCTTTATACTAGTCATTTTACTTTACTTCACTACTAGCATAAAGGGGAGGGGGGAAATATAATCACTAAAAGTGGTAATTAGATGTTAAGAGTGTCACTTGAGTTACCCTATTCCTATATTAGCCCTAGACCTACCCTAGAGACTTAGACACACTTTTATAGTCATTGAATAGACTATAGTCACCTAAAATTAGTCAAAACATAGTCCCAAAATTATCTTCCTAGATCCTGACCCAATTTGTTTAGTAGTTTGCCAAGTGGACATTAGCACCACATGTAAGACACTACAGCCACATGGTGTTAGTGTCCCCAACTGGGAACTACTATTCTTATCCCTAAATATTCCCAATGGATACTTTTTTAAATGTGGGACCATCCTAAGGTTGGCATAAGAACATTTTATTACCCAAAAAAGATACCAAACTCTATAAATACAATTCTAATTGACCTCTATTCACTAGATGGAAAATATATGTAAAATCACATTCAAACGAAAGAAAAGTTGAGAAAAATTAAGGTATTTGATCCCTATTCTTCCCTACATGTGTATAATACCATATAAAATAACCCTAAACCTCTTTTTTAAATATTTTAAAGCTTAATAACATTGAAGGCATCCAATTCCAATCTCATTCTATCATTCACTTGCATTTACATCAAGTACTAGGTAGAAGAACTAAATCAGGCTTGATCCCTCATTTGAGTATTAATATGTAGTGAACTCTCTTCACATTGGGGTTTTTAGGATGTCTAACCTATCATACTAAATAACACATAATTATTTCTTATTCCATATTTAAAAGGAGGGTTATAATTTGCATAATAAATTATGTTTCCTAGGTTAGAGCTCCAAGTTTCATGCATGCAAGAATAAGACTTAGAAATACATGTCTAGGTACTCATATAAAATAATAATAGTCTTTTAAAGGGGAAAACACCTCCATATGGAAGACACTACACAAACATTTTTCTCTTTTCCATATAAGGTCATACTATCTAGTGAGAATTTAGACTTTAGGATCCTAATAATGACACTCAGAACTATCTAGAACCTATTTTTTAACCTCGATCATCTATGACAACCACATTTTAGATAAGTGTATATTTATCCCTATTTATTACTATTTTTATAAATTTAAATAATTTCAAATTATATAACAAATTATTTCTTAATTATTGTAATTTTTAAAATTGATTTAGACATCTCAACCCTTTAGTCTACACATAAGTTTTACATAGTTAAACCCTAAAAGGTAAAATCAATTTTAGTAATATACTTAGAAGAAAAAAAAAGTATAAAAATAATGGATGGGTCTATATGTGAATGAAAAGGATAAAGGCTTAAAAACTATAAGAATAATATGAGGATTTTAAGCACCTATAGGCTTCCCCTGGGTATGATGTCCCCATAACAAAATAGATATGATCATGTGGGAAACCATGTTTTATTTTTATTTTTATTTTTTAGTTATATACTCAGAATATAATATAAAATATCACAAGAATACCTATGAATAATATACATTAAATGAAAGTACAAATGCTCACAAACTAAAAAAATAAGATGACGAAGATTGTAAGAACATATATGCCTCCCTAATAATTTAATGCATGTGATGAATTAATGTTTTAATAAGTGCATTTTCATTATTAAAAGTAATATTATAAATGATTCTAATTATACCAAAAGGTTTAATGGTCAAGGATAATAAAAAATATAAATTAGCTTGAAATTAGTGGCTAGAGTAATGTTTATGCAAATAAAAATCAAGTACTATGTGAAATTTTATAAAATATAATAATTAAATCAAACCAACGAGGAGCCCTAAAAATTTGATATACTGGAGGATGGTGATGTATAAAATTTACTCATCTAATGTAATAATTCTCTAAAAGTACCACGTATATAATTAATATATACTTTTATCTATTTTTTATTAACTACACTTAATTAGATAAATTATAGAATGTTTAGATTTCTCAAGATGTATAATAAATAAACAATCTAAGTGTAACAAGCATAATATTATTGATTCATTGAAACTTACTATTTATGGTAATACTATAATAATTTGGTACTTATATGTTTTCTTGTCTATGTGGGTTTGTGACAAGGTACAATAATAAATAGAAATCAAGAAAGGGCTCATAAACACTTGGATATAGAAATAGAGTACCTGCACTTGCTAGGATATTTCTCATTTCCTAGATAATTTTGGAAGTGTGGAATCATATTTTGAATGTCAAATAATTTTTATTGACAATGACAAATATGTAACTATTTTAATCATTAACTTGTGGTTTGTAGTACTAATTATATATTCAAATATATACAATCAAGTTTAAATAACTATATATTCATTCTACTTGGTTTGAAACCATAGCTCCTTGTATTATAAGATGAAATCACCTTGAATAGGGTAAATGGTATAAATTTATTTTTTGAGTTGGACTCAACCAGCCCCTATGACTAAGAATTACATACATATCTAATAATCCAAAGATGTAAGTCAAATTGATCATAGTTATCCCACCTAGGTTAGTTTGTATAATCAATGTAATGCTAAAATGCAAAGAAATTATATGTATGGCATAAAAAACTTGCAAACATGTGAGTTGACCTTGTACTCATACTCAGACATAGCTCAGTGACTTCTCCTTTGAGGGATTACATATTTATAAACTTTAGGATATTTACTTTTACTGTAAGTGTGATTTATAGTGATATATATGAATAGGCTTTGGATTTATATTTTATATATGTAACTCTTTAAGTAATTTTCACTCAAATAACATGTGAAACATATGAGTTAACCCATATAGATAATTATAATTAGGGGAAATGACCATTTAACGGTGCACAAATAGTTCCATCCAATTTTAATAGATCTATATTATGGTACTATTTGAAGAGGCACAGACCTATTCAAAGAGATTAAATAGAGATATGAGATTATTAGATAGTCTAAGAATGATATTAAGTTATTTAGGGAGATACTAGGAAAATCAAGTGTAATAGTAATGTAAATTTAGGTAGGTTAACCCTATATATGGGTAAATGGATAATAAATTATGTATAACTGATTAATGTATGAATGCATAAGTTAATAATGTTTAGTATTGGTTAAATATGACATTTTAAAGTGTATAATACCAAATATAAGTGTCTATATTTGCATTGATTTTATTCTGTTAAAGGGAATTCTAGAGTAAAATGAAATAAAGTGATACCTAAACATAACTATGATGTGTGTGCTTAAGTAAGTATTGAGTTTTATGTATTTTTCCATGTAAATCTATAATAATACATCTATAAATTACTTTTTCACTTTTGATATAAATCTAAATTAAAATATTTAACATATGTGAAATGAAGTCTTAAGGAATAAATACACTTCTATGTTTGTAAAACAAGATGTTTTATAGAGACAATAGAGAATGATATGATCATTATCCTTAGACATTCTAGTGTTAAACCATGGGTTGAGATAAATCCATGCCAACCATCATTGAAAATGGAGGAAGTTCTTAGAGGTTAAGTCACATAAAAATTCAACCACACATCTTAGTATATTTGTGAAATGTAATATCTTATGGGTTCAAATAAATCTAATAAATGACTAATAAATTGTGTAAAATTTCTATATCATCCATTTATTGAAAATGACCCATTACAATCAAGATTCAATGGCTCAAATATAAATTCTCGATCAACTTCACTATTTTATTTCATAAATTGGATGCATACATATAGTGAAATTTTCTCCTATAAACTAGTAGATTATTCCAACTACCAATCCCATAATAATCTCATTACACCTAACTATGTGGGTTAGTTATATTACTCACTATACACATCCAAACCAATATTAATATCCCAAACTCCTAAAATATGATGTTATTACATAACAACATTTACCAACTTATTTACCACCTGGTAAAAACTAATTACCATGGGAACTCTAAATTCCCAACATTCCCTCTCTTAGAGGTCACATGATAAGAGAAAATATAAACACTAAATACTATATTACCCTCCCACAAGATTAACATGTGATGTTGGGTTTACCAAAAAATGTTTGATACATAATTTTCAAAAAATATTTAGGAGAGGAAAATATTACAAAATGCCTTTTGAACATAAGACTATTTGGAGAACATGCCTCTCCAGCCTTATTTGAGGTTTAAAAAAAAATAAAATGACTCACAAATTATTCTTGACAATGATTTTTACACTTTTATTTTCTAACATAAGATAAATGCATGACAAAACTAAATGACAACTCACAACTATAAACTAAAGATTATTATTACTAAATAATAATCAACTATTGACTCAATGAAGCTTATAACTTTATAAAACACTCAATACATAAATATAATGATGCAAAGTTATAAATAATAGATATTATTAACTAAAAAAATGCCAAGCCTATATTATTAATATCTAGGCTTGATCATAACTCAAAATAATATTAAGCTATAAACCTATTACTACCATGTAATAAAAAAAAACCTAATTATAACAAATAAAAATATTAACTAAATATAATAAACTAAAACCATGATAAACATTAAAAACTAAACTAAATAAAAAAATATGGACTTTAACTTAATCCAAATCTACATATCAAAACAATATAATAGAAAATAACACTTAAAATAGAAATGGTTTCCTTCGTTGATGGAGAAGCGTCACCATCAATGGAGAAGATAGCTCATCATGTATTTAATAGGATTAAAGGATGTAGCCATCTAAATAAATTCAAGGATTTGATTAATCCACTCAATACAACTTTCCAAGAATGCCATGAGATGGAGAATTGACTCACCAAAACTAGAAAATGTTGGTACTATTATGAGTTGGGAATCTAGGATAGGTTTTTGGAATATAAATGAAGAGTTTTCCAATGCAGAACTATGTAGAGAGGTTGGTAGTGATTAAAATTGATATTTACTCAATTCAATAATGCATCAACCAAAATGAGACACTAATTTATGAAGAATAGATTTCTTTTGAGTGGGAGGTCACCATCCAAATGTGGAAAAAAATGGCCAAATAAGAGGTAGATCTAGATAGAAAAGAGAGTTGAGGTGGCAATATGGTCAGGTCGAGTCTATGATGCAAGTATTGATAATTTCAAACCTTCAAACACTATCAGGTGGAACTCAATCTAAACCTTGACCAATAGAAAATATTCCTTCAAACACTAATGCTTGAAATGCTTGAAGATTTTATAGTGTCGAGATAGGTTGAAAGGATCTCTCAAATAATTTATTTCTTTGGGTTGATAAGGCGTCCCTCAAAAGATTGATCTGGTACAATTCTAAAAATTCCAAAAGGATTTGGAAAAACTTATGCAAATCCACAACTTCACTTTGCTTATTTTTATTCTTCTACTAATATTTTTTTTTGCATAGCTAAAATGCATTAAAAATTGTAATATGAATATACATATATATACATACATATATATACATACATATACATACATACCTATATACATATATATACATATACATATATATATATATACACACACACATATATACACACACACACACACACACACACATATGTATACACACACACACACACATGCACACATATATGGAAATAATAACATTATACCAAGGAGCTAATAATGTGTGTGTGTGTGTGTGTGTGTGTGTGTGTGTGTGTGTATTATTATGTCCTTGGTATAATGTTATTGGTTCCATATATGTGTGTGTGTGTGTATATACATATATACATATATACATACATACATATATATATATACATATACACACATACATACATACATATGTATATGTATATGTATATGTATATATGTATATATATATATATATGTATGTATATATGTATATATATGTATATATAAATATATATACATTATATGTATACAAACACACACACATGGAACCAATAACATTATACCAAGGAGCTAATAAGATATGTGTGTGTGTATACATATATATATATATATATATACATATATATATATGCATATACATATATACATATGTATATGCATATATGTATATATATACATATATATATACATATGTATGTGTGTGTGTGTATATATATATATATACATACATATGTATGTATATATATATATATACATACATATGTATGTATGTATATATATATATACATGTGTGTCTGTATATATATATGTTTATGTGTATGTATATATGTATATGTTATATATATGTGTGTGTATGTATATATACATATATACATATACATATATATACATATATATATATATATATACATATATATATATACACACATATATATATACATATATGTATATATATATATATATATACATATATATACATATATATATATATATATACATACATTCATACATACATACATATGTGTGTGTGTGTGGATGTATTATTTTCCAATTTTTGAATGAAAACAATGGATAGGATGGGTTGAAAAGACTACAAAAAGAGGTGAATAAGATGGAAAGGGAGAAACATGTAAATGAATGGTGAATGTCACATATTTTTAAGTGGTCCACACTACAATATTATTGACAACATGCAAGTAGGTGCGAATAGACATATGAATAACAGTTACAGATGGTCTATATGGATATATTATTCAATAATATATTTTAATAAAAAAATAGGGAATAAAAGGTACATAGAGGTCCAAGAGGGATCCTAAGCTAATACCATATATTAAAAATAGCCCATTACGGGTAAGATCCAAAGTCTCAAATACAAATTGTCAATGAACTTCACTATTTTATTTCATAAATTGGATGCATATATATAGTGATATTTTCTCCTATAAACTAGGTTATTATTCCAACTACCAATCCCTATAATAAGCTCACTACACATAAATATGTGAGTTAGTTATATATCTCAATATTCACATACAAACCAATATTAATATCCCAAACTCCTAAAATATGATTTTTGTACATAATAACGTTTGCCAACTTATTGACCACATGGCAAATACTCAATTCCATGGGAACTCTCAATTCCCAAAACCATTAAAATGGATTATATACTTAAATATAAGTGATACATCAGTAATGCCTACATAATTCTTGAGTGTAATTATTTTAGAATTTTCCTCATATGTCATGCATATGATCTCAATAAAAAACCTATTTAATTCAAGTCCAATAACTTATGCAAATGTACTAAGATATCTTTGAAACATATGCCCCCAATATAATGGTTTGTGTAATTCAATTCATATGACATGTGAAATGTTTTTTCATAAAATATATGAACTATAACTCTTAATATTATAAAATTATGGCATATGACCCACATATGCTCATAGTTATGTGTTAAATTTTTCATAATTTGAGAAAAAACTATGATAACATATTTAAATCTATACCATTCTCAATTAATATGTGCCTAAAATATATAATATTTTATTGTGAAGGCTTACTCTCTAGTACAAGACACTATGTATGCATCCATTTTAAGGTGATTTATGTATCTTATGAATTAATCATATCAAAAAAAAGAATTATAAATATAATATTATATATATAATATATAATAAATATACTAACATGTGTAGAATATGTCATCATAGTAATAATAGATCTTTTGATTATATATGAAAGATGCATCCTTAGGCATACAAATATCATTTAAGGATAGATACAAAAATTATAAATGCATTGAATAGTCAACATAGAAAATGTCATCCATAAACTAAGTACTAACCTGGAATAAACTACATGATATGTATCATGGAAATGCAAATAAAAAGGTAAGTATGTGATATAGAACACATCACAAAGAAGATCAACATATAGTCTTAGATTTATCCACACATAGAAGATATAATCACACATAGTTTCATGGCCACATCACACATAATAAATCACATGAATTAGCACTTCATGTCACACAATAAAAACATAAAAAGAGTCGAAAAAGGTAGTAAGTAATAAATAATCACATCATGTAACACACAAAATCATTAATCATGCATAAAACTAGTAAGGATAATCTACACAATCAATGTATGTTGTCATCATTATATATATATATATATATATATATATATATATATATATATATATATAACTAAGTAGTATGTGTCAAATAAATTCTTGTATAGCTAGTTGTTTAACCTTAGGTTTGGGTGTGGATCATACTTGGGTAGATAGGGTTAAAAATATAGAAATCACAATGCATAAGGGTGATAATAAGATCTACAATAGGCCACTTAATTTCAAAAATCAAATAGAACATATGTTAAATTCATTAAATTAAGATAGGATAAAAATAGTAAGTAAAACTATGTTAGGTATGGAAATGATAAATAAAAAATTTACTTAGTTTATTTGGATGATAACATAGTTTTAGATATAGAATAGGTAGGAAACACACTACTAGAGGATTATAGAATAATTACCAAATTCTAGATTGAGTGAATCTAGAACTATAGACACTTGCATCAACCTTGGACACTAACATCAATGTTATTATCTGATCTAGATGAAAGTGTCTTGTATAGAATACTTATTGGAAAAAGATGTGACCACCTAAATGCTTTTGTGGTTATATTTACCTTTACTCTGGTGCATTTAGATCTGGGTCATATTCTACCGATCCTTAATAAATTATAAAACCTTAGTTCTTCATCTTCATAGTGACCTTATCAAAAATAGATTAGTGGGATCACGATGTCAAGCTAACCCCAAAGACCCATCTATCCATGGGTGATACCTACATAGCCACTACTTCAAAGAGGGATTTAGACTGATGTATTTCTCTCATATGTGTTGGCTTGTGTGTGAAACATGCAATATGTGGAAATCAAGTATAATAATTACTTGGATTGTAACTTATAAAATATATCACTTGGGATGCTCTTTCAATACTTCAAACATGTATATGTCTTTTTCATATGATTGATATGGAAATAAGATAAAATAGGTAAGATTTTCTCTATTGAATGCTTGATATAATGTTTTTGATAAATTGCCTTGGTCTCTTTAGGTATTTTCTAGGTGAGGAATGAATGGAGTGATTGTGAATATATACCACTCCTATCAATAAATATATCAAATTAAATAACTTAGGCTGACCATTAGGATACATTTTATTTACAAATTAGATGACTTTAGGGCACTAGACACCTATGTGGAAGCATTTAGGATTGATGCTTGTGTCCTGGTTGTAAGAAAATAAGCACATGACTATAACTTTTAAGGGCATAAGATAATCATATTTTAAGCATTCTAGGAAACATATAAGTTTTGGGTCATCAACACAATACTTTTCAAACTAAGAGATAATCCAAAGGGTATAAGATAAAGTAGATTTGAGACTTCTAAAAGTGGTAAAGGCCCATAAATGATAGCGATAACCAAGGTATGAGTTTTATAAGTGTAAAATATTTAGCTTTTATATAGTTAATAAATATCAACTACATTACACCCTCCCTTTAATCTATTAATGAAATTGTTAGTTTAAATGAGAAGAAATGTGTGCCTGGGTGTGTATAACACACCTTTATTTTGCATGATCCTAGATTGAGTGACTTGATCATGATTGACCTATAACTAAGATCATGTTACATTATATAATAATTTCATATAATATGATATTTAAATAACTAAAAATATTTAAATTTAAAGATCAAGGTTTAAGAGTACACTTATGTATTGATGTAACTACCTTGCCTATTGACAAATTGATTTCAAATATCTATCATTATGAATCACTAAAATTGAGATTAGGAAAAATATATAAGTATGTAAAGTGAAAATATCTAAATATATAGAGAGATATTGGAAGGCACATGCTCTCAACCTTGGATAAATGATGAGTTATCACGTAAGTGTTAATATTAGCCCAATCATGCAATCAAATCATAATTATAACCTAGTAAGCATGAGTGGAAAAATTCAAGCCATAAAATATGTTTTATGATGTTTGATTATTTAATGAAGTTCAACCTATAAATTTGGTAGGATTGAGTGATATAATCACCTCAACCGTACCAAAAATGAATAAACTACTATAGTAGATTGGCTCAATATTTGTAATAGTTTGACTTAGTGGGTGACAATTGTCCATAGAATTATTTTTCAATCTAAAAATTATTTGGATTTTAAAATATTAGGAACACTTTGCATATCATATTCACCTTAAATATGTCTCATGCTAAAACTATGTATAACAATGGTACCAATGTATATATTTCTACCACAAATGTGTACTTGAATCATATGAATATGTTATTTGGCCAATTCATGAACAATGTAAGTTTGGATAAAATGCTTCCAAATCATTCCCCCAGTATATATAGAGAAATTTTAAAACTAAAATAAGTTATAATGTAGAGGATATGCTTCCAAAACATGCCAATACTGAATTTGGGTGTGTCGAATACTAAATAAGTGTGGAAAACATGGTTCCAAATCATACCCCAACCGAATCTAATTATTTTTCAAAATATTTAATAAGTTTTTACAACATGCTTTCAAAGCATGCCCTTAGTGAATTTTAAAACTATGAATATGTGAAATCCATGCCTTTATGACATGCACTCACAAAATTTGTAACTATAATGTGTGTGGAATCTATGATCTATGATATGCCCCTACCTATATTCCCCCCTTTAAGGTGAGTGAATATAGGAACTGGTATTTATCTCAACTCAAAAGGAGGATACAACTAAATAATATGTAAATGGAACCATGTAACATATAAAATAACATGTCTAGGTAAATGTATTACTAAAATGCATAAAAAATATGATCCCATGAAGGCCTAAGATACATGATAATGATCATGGCAAAGTCTAGAGAGAAATAGGAAAAGGTCAACTTGAAAAAAATAACACATAGAAGAATCAATAGTACTCAAAATTAAGTCATCATATAATGATCTTAGGAAACCACAAACAAGGGGAATATTCAAATGCCACACAATTGAAGGGATGTGACTTAATACAATGTCGACAAAAGCAAGAATGACATATTTAAATGTACATACAATAAATAATGACATATGAAAATGTCAAATAAAGAAAATAAAAGAATGGGGGCCAAAAATAAAAGAACATATTTATATTATTTAACAAGCAAGACAATAGCAAGGAAAGAGACTCAAGGAAGTGCATAAATGGAAGCATAATAAAACATCATAAGCATATCATAGTATCCCATGGATCAAATGTGTTAGAAAAAGTTTCAAGTGCATAAGCTATCAAGTATCTTGTATAAAATATAATCATGGATCATTGATCAATAATAGTTTCATATTCCTTGAATATAGATAATATTTCAAAAAAATTAATGAAATATGACCCAATCATTCTAGTATAATCATATATAAAAGTAACTATGTATAAGGAACAATTAATAGATTCAACTTGAATATGTCTTACAACATCACTATGAATTAAATCTAGAGGATGTGAAGAATTTGCATCATGATTCTTGTGGAAGGGGTTAGTATGTTGCTTGCTACATAAGCAACATTCACAAGTTTCATGATGTGAAGAGATAGAATGTAAACAAACAACAAGATATGAGAATACATATCATGTAAAGTTATAAAATTAACATGTCATAATATTTCATGGCATAATTGAGATTCATTCTTACTATGCGATGAAAGTTACATGTAAAATAAGAAATAAAAATGTATAAGCCATTATTTTGAACACCTTAAACAATTAGAGAAATAAATTTATTTATAATGGACCAATTATATTTAAGTAATGTTACAATGAAATGATCATTCATAAGTTGAGAACAAGATAGAATTTTTTTTAAGCTTAGGTACATAGGAAACATCATTATTAATAACATTTATAAATTGTCTTTCCTTGTTTTATTTCTTCTAAAGTTGAATTCTCTCTTAAATATATATTTTTAGATATATATCTAAAATCATATGAAATATTACATAATCAAGTCATATGGTTCAATGTACCAATCTCTATAATCTACTCATTACCATTTAAAGAAAATAAAGTAGCATATAAATTAATAACATTTGAATTATGACCTTGATTTTTATTCTAATCAGGGTTTTGATTTTTATATTTATTTTGATTAGATTTATTTCCTTTTGTTATTTTTTAAGATTGCTTATTAAATCTATCTTTATTTTGATACATTTTTTGAATAGGTGGTAAATGTTGAGATAAGAATGATAACAAAGTGTGAATAGGAGAAAGAAGGGAAAAAGTAAAATGGTGGTGGTAATTTGTAAGTAGGTAAGGTTAGTAGGGAAGAGAACCTAAATAATGACAAGGTTGGGCTTGAAAATATAGTAGGTCAGATAGAATCATGTAGATTCACATGGGCTCAGATAGTACAAAAGGAGAAAAAGGAGGTAATTAGGGCTTCAAATAATTTTTAAATTCCCAATATAGTGGATGTAGTAAATTTTTATACTAATACATAAGGCTTACACTAACTCATAATAGATGAAGTGGTTAATATATCTGTAACTAGAAACAATATGGATCTAATAGGTAAATTCCTTGGTCCTCATCTAAATATAGACATTTTTTGGAATTGGGCTTTGAGGAAATAGTCACCAAGGGGTTGTATGGAAATATCAACAATAAATAGGTGTTTCTTCTTGATTAATTTAAAAAATCAAGAAAATTGTCTTAAATATTTAATGGGAGGACCATGGTTCTTATGAAATATGGGACTTTTCTTGAAAAAATGGACCCTAGATTTTGATACTCTTAAAGAAAACATCAATGTCATGCCTTTTTGGATTCATTTACCTAGAATTCCCTTAGAATTTTGAGATATAGATGTGTTAAATGGTATTGTTGATTCAATGGGATCCTTAATAGCCTATGATGGAGCAACAAAATCTAGATCAAGACTTACACATGCAAGGTTCTGCATTAATGTTCTCTCAAGTTAGGTACTTCTAGATTTCATTTTTTTGCATTTTAAATTGGGTATTTGGAAACAAGATATATAATATGAGAACATAAATTAAAGGTTTATAAAATTTTATACCATGGGACATTCTATTCATTCCTACCCAAAAAATTTTAAGGAAAAGGAAGTTAAAACAAAGTTGGCATGACTAGTAAAAAATTTTGAACAACAAGATAAAAAACTAGAAGAAAAAAAGAGCCATAAGAAAGGAAAATAAGTCAAGATAGAAGATAATACTAAGATAAAAATTGGAAAATAACTTCTAAAATCCAAATATTTTGAACAAAAAGTTGACAAAATTTTTCAAGAAGAGAAGAGAGATCCAAATGGAAAAGAAGTTGGGATGAAAGATAGTTTTGAGCTAGATCTATCCAAGAAACTTCTTCAATACAACTAGGGGAAGGAATATATGATGATAGGATTTATTTCAATTTAGAGTCCTAGTTAAGGAAAAATAAATATCCCATTAGAATAAGGTCATATACTTGGTACTTTGGATGGCAATATTGGATAAGACAAAATCTTTTTAGAGAAAGAAATAAAATTATAAGATATATTAGATAGAAATGGGGAATAAGTTGTAATATTTTTAGTGGAAAAATAAAAAATAATTCAAGAGGAAGAGCATTATCTATCAGATAATGAAAGTAATACTTTTCAAAATAAGGAAATCAAAGCTCTGGATAATATTAGAAACATACTAAAATTTCTAATCAAATTTAAAGCAAAATGGACTTCACGTGTCCCCTATTCAAGATGTACAAGAAGATCAAAGGCTACCATGGATGTGGGAAGAAAAAAAATAAAGTGAGACTTGAAAATAAAAAATATAGGGAGTGCAATACTAAGAAGGAATTGGTAGAAGGAACTCAAAGGAAACTATCCTTTACTAGCAGTAAAAACTCTCAAATAGATAAAAGATGAAGTACATCTCATGGAATATTAGATGAGTCAATGGTAGTGGTAAACATAGGGTTTTAAAATGCCTTATAATAGCTAGTAGGCCATCTATTTTATCAATCCAAGAAACCAAAATGAGTATTTTAGGTTTTAGTAAGATCAAAGATTTGATTTGGGAAGAGGTTGAGTTACATAGCACTAATTCTAATAGAGCCTCAAAAGGTTTGGCCACACTTTGGGATAGTAGAATTGTCAAAGGTGACATAATTTTTTATAGCATTGATCATCATGTTATTCTTTTTACCTTAATTATCAATGACTAAACTTGGATTTTTTCAAATATTTATGCCCCTAATACTCAGCATGGTAGAAAAAGGCTTTGGAATAACATTTCATACTTTAGAAAAAAAATTAGGATATTCACTGGATCATAATGGGGGACTTTAATATTCCCTTATTTCCTTATGGAAAACAAGGGGGAAATATATATTTCTTAGTGAGTATGGAAGATTTAGTAGACTTTATTTCTAATAACAACCTTGTCGATGTGGAGAGAAGCACTACTTTTACTTGGACCAATATAATAATTGTTCCTAGCTTCATTTAATGCAAACTTGATAGATATTTAATCACTTTAAGTTAGTTCACTAGGCAAGATTTCTACCTCTCTACTCTACCAAGAACTAGTTTATATCATAATCCTATTGTTCTAAGTTTTATTGACATTTATAAGGACCTGACCCCCTTTCATTTTGAAAACATGTAGACTCAACATACTAGACTTTATGATAGAATTAAAGAGTGGTAGTAATTTAATGCAGGTGGGAAAATAATGTATTCATTATCCCAAAAACTTAAAAATGTGAAGATCAAAATTAAAATGTGGAATAAAAAGTTTTTTGGTAACATTTTTGTCAATATGTAAGAATTAAAAGATAAGATTAGTAGGCTTTAGAATAAAGTTGAACAGATTGGTATGAATGATGCAAACTATATGGAGAAGGATCTTATTTGTCAATATCACAATCTTAATGCATTAGAGGAGACATTTATGTGGAAAAAATCTAGATCTTTATGAATTAAGGGAGGAGATCGCATTAGAAAGTTCTTCCATCTTATAAATTTCAAGCATAAAAGATTTAGTAGAATTTTTAGAGTGATAAAATAAGATGGTATCCTTAGCTCAGAGAAAGAGGTTATCAATAGTGAAGTAATTAAGTTTTACAAAAATATTCTCAATGACAATATTTAACATAATGTTTAACCACTTCAACAAGAGGAACACTTCATCTTGGACTCTGTCCCTACTAACTTGATTAGTCCTCCTTAGATTCTCTCCTTATACAAGCCATTTGATATGAAGGAGCTCAAAGCTATTATCTTCTCTATGGATGAAGATAAGGGTCTAGGACCAAATAGTTTTCCATCTTGCTTTCTTTAAATTGATTGGGATATTTGTAAAAATTATCTTCTTAAGGTTGTTAATGAATTTATTCATAAAGGAAATCTTCTCAAGGAGTTAAATAATACTTTCTTGGTGTTGGTCCCTAAGAAAATTGGTGCTCATAGCTTTAAATATTTTAGGCCTATATGTCTTACTAATATGGTGTATAAAATTATCACTAAAACTTTAGCTTCAACAATTCAACCTTTGCTCAATAAGATCATTTATATCCAAAAAGAATGCTATGTTAGTGAAAGACAAATTCAAGATGGGATTGTGGTTGTTTAATAAGTGGTCAATTCCATGGATAAAAGTGGTAAAGTTAGAATGATTCTAAAATTGGACATGAATAAAGCATTTGATAGGGTATCTTGGATATTTTTGAATTAATCCCTTGACTACTTAGCTTTTGAAGTAAAATTTAGAGGTCTTGTTCAAAAAATTTATCCACCCCAATGTTCTCTATTCTGATGAATAGTTCACTAGTAGGTTTCTTGTCTATTAATTGTGGAATTAGACAAGGTGATCCTTTTTCACCCTTTCTCTTTATTCATAAGGATGAAGGTCTTAGCAGATTAGTTTCTAATGTTGTTAGAGAAAGTAGTTTGAAAAGTTTTAAACCTTCAACTCTTGTTAAAACTTTATCTCATTAGCAATTTGCTTATGATACTATTTTTATTATATATGCCTGAGTGGTGAAAGCTAATAATTTGAAGAGAATACTTACTATTTATGAAGAATTTTTAGGTCAGCTTATCAATTTTGACAAAAGATTTATTTACTTTTTTAATATGCCACTGGGATGCCAACACCGAATCTCCAAGATTTTCGAATTCCAAATTGAAACTCTTTCTACTACTTACCTTGGTATGCCACTCTTCTCTATCATATTACCATTAGAGGTATGAAATCTAATCTTAGAAAGATTTAAAATAAAAATCTATGGCTGGAAATGAGCCTTTCTATCTCAAGTTACTAGGTTCCTTCTCGTTTAAAATACTCTTTAAAATCTACCACTTTATCTAATTTCATTATTCTAGATTTATTCTAGTATTATTGACAAGATCGAAAATATTCAGAAGTGTTTCTTGTGGTTAGGGGATAATGAGCACAAAAGATATCATCTTATAGTGTGGGAAATTTTTTATCAACCTAAATATTTGGGTGGTTTACATTTAAATAACTTAATATTAATTAATTTATCTCTTATTACTAAGATGTGTTGGCACCTTCTTAAGGAAAATTTATTGTGGACTGATGTTATTATAAATAAATATCTTAATCATTTATATATTTATGATTTTATTTCCACTAATAATTTACCTAGTGGATCCTCTTCTTGAAACAATATTATTCATTTTATGTCTCTCATCTATAAAGGAAGCCAATGGAGGCTGGGTAATGGTAATCTCATATCCTTTGGGAAGGATAAATGTTGCTTTTCATCTTCTCTCTCTTCATTTCCTTATGGGTAGATTCTATGTAATCCTCTTTCTTATATTTATGGGGATATGGTAAGAGGTTAAATCAGTGTGGACAAGTCAAGGAAATATTCAAATATTTTAAGCTTGTAAGGGAGAAATCAAAAGTTATAGGCCCATCTTCAAATCCTTCAAAATAATTTAAAACATATTTGTATCCCTTCTAGTGAAAAATGGATGAACTAATGTGGAATAGCTCTAATCATGGGGATTATAGTGTTAAAATGGGTTACTTACTTCTTAATAATCAATTTGAGCCTGATACTCTTTGAAAGGATGTTTGGAATAAGGGTCTTCTTCCCAAAATCAATATTTTTCCTTAGATTGTTGTTCAAAATAAAGTTCTCACAGTGGCAAACTTAATCAAAAGAGGTAAATATATTCCCAATAGATGCATTTTATGTAAAATCATGATGAAACAACTAATCATCTTTTTATTCATTGTCCTTTTATAAATAATCTTTAGAACAATGTTATTTCAAGTTTTAATCTCCAGTGGGTCACACTGGATAATATTTAAGATTTTTTAAAGCAATATAAATCATGTTTTAAAATCAAAAAAGTTAAAATGCTTTGGAATTTTTCCTTTACCCATACTATATGGACCATTTGGCATGAGAGGAATAACAAAATATTTAAGGAAACTTATAGCAATACTAACTAGGCTAGTATCATTCTTTTCTCTAAGATTAGATAAAATATTTCCATTTGTAAAATTAAAGAGGGTAAATATCATTCTAATATTGAAGAGGATATTTTAGTTAGATGGAACATTTATTTAATTTTAAAATCTTCTATAATGGATAAGGTTAACTTCAGAAAAACTATAAAATTAGAAAATCCTCCTTCAAGTTGGATAAAACTTAACTTGAATGGTGCTTCAAAAGTTAATCTAGGAATTGATGGAGGGGGAGGAGTGTTCAAAGATAATAAAGATGGTTTTGTTGCTACCTCTGTTGGTAATATGGGAATCTAGTCAAATCATTATGTTGAATCTCTTGCTGCTCTTTAGGGTCTACACTTTGCTAAAGATTTGGGTATTGACAATCTCCAAATTGAAGGAGATTCTTTAAACATCATAAGGTGTCTCATAACTCCTCCACACCTAGTTAGACCATTAAAAATTTTATTGATGAGGTCCTTTTGATATGTAATTCTCTTTTTGAGACTAAAGTTTCACATGTTTATAGAGAGGGTAACTAACTTGTTGATCTCTTGGCTAACGTTGGTGTTTAAAATAAAAAATTCCTTAGATGGATTGATTCACGAATCATATCCAAGTACTTAATCATTAAAATTCATAATTAGATAAGCATATGTTATTTTGACTCATATAAACACTTTTTTGAGTTATGATTTAGTTCACATTGGCATGTGGATTTTATTCATTACTAGGATTGTGACTATCCCTCCATTCATTTGGAAAGATCATTTTCAACTTATTTTCATTTCTATCTCTAGCTTCCTTAGTTTCTTCAAGAAAGAGTTTCTCTTGGTTTTAGTTTTAGTTTCTAGTAGGATGGATGGTGAACATCTCGAAACCAAGGGTACATTCAATAATTCCTAGGAGAAGGATAAAGTGCTATAAGAGCACCTATAAGTTAGAGGGTTTGTAAATTTTCTACACAGGGTTAAAGGGCATGAGTCTCACATTTCCCAAAACTTTTCTAGGTATTGGAAAGACAAGAAAGTCAATATCATAGGGAAAGAGGTTCCCATTCTTGAGGGTTTAATTTAATTCATCATAGGGCTTAGTATGACATGATATAAGTTTTAAGGTAACCATTACAATGAACAACATGAACTAGACACATTCACTATAGGGGATGAATAGATTACTCTGTACGATGGAGGTTTTCTAAGAACCTCTCTACCTAAACCATTTTATGAGCTTGCAAGGATCATTATATAGTTATTAACTATGGATGGATGGTACCATGTTATCAAAATATTCCATTTGGATTTTTTGAACCATTTTAGGCACCATATTCTAGTGATTTTTCTATTCTTTATTCTTACTTACATTTAATATTCTATTCAAAAATTATAACTTGGGAAGTTAGCCACTCCCTCTCACCAAGCCATTATTTTACTGCTACATCTCCATTTCCTAAACTCAACCTCAAGAAGCAATCCTTCTGTAACCTCTCCATTTGAGAACCCCTTGCCTTCTTCATCAAAACATAGAAAATAAGGGGAATTTTTGAATCTTTGAATAAGGACCCCAATAAAAGGGTTCTTCATAGTCACTTAAAATAGGGTAATTTTTTGTATAGTGACAAGACTAATGTAGTCCAAATCCTTCTTTCCTTGAGAAACACTTTTGATCAGGATAAACTCAATTTTTTCTACAAAGAGATGGAAAATCTCAAAAATTTGGTCAAGGATGTGAGAAAAGAGATTAATAATCTAAATCAAAAATATAAAAAGAAGATTAAGCAAGTAGATTACAATGAGGATAACATCAAAACTTCTCATATTCAAATTCACAATTTGATTGAGAAGGTTAATAATCTTTAGTAAGTTCATTGATTTGGATAAAATCACTACTAGTATGGTGGAGATTATTGGTACATAGGATACTATCATTAGTGATATTATTCTTGTTTTAGATAAGGGAGGTAAAGGCAACATTTAGAAGTATTCTGGGAAGATCATGGATAATACCATAACTAGTAGGCTCTAGAACATGCATAGAAACATAAAAGAGTTAAAAGACACCCTCAATAAGAATCACAACTACTAAGGTGTTTTGTTTTTTGAGCTAATTCTACTTCTATTTTACTAATTTTTGGTTTCCTTTTTAGTAGTTCTATTTTTTTTTTTATTGATTAAGCTGCCTCTAACTTGTTTTCTTTGATTATCAAGGTTTTGAGCCTCTTGTAATAGGGTATGAACCCCTACCAAAAAACCAACCTTTACCCTTATCTAAAAAATCTTTATTTTTATAAAAAAATAAACTTTTATAACCAAATTTACAACATAGATTACAATTTCTATTAAACTTAAATTTATGATTCTTATTATGAGATATCTTATTCCCAAATTTGCCTTTAGTAGAATTAGGGTTAGGTTTCTATTTTCTATTATTATAAAAAATAGGGTTGAGAGAAACAAGTACCTTAATGACATTTTATTTATAATAAAAATTAGAC
>JARHVA010002603.1:285000-350000 GCA_037957365.1 Torreya grandis
TTTACATGTGTATTATAAGAACTAATGATATAATTTAGAATATGGATCAATTTGGCTTCATGAGAAAAGGAAATACCTTAAGGATTTTGGTCAATTTTATTTTCCATTTGATATAATAAAGGGTTCCCAATGTAAATGTGCATGGAGATGTATTAGGCATAACCCAAACTCCTGTTTAAATTACTTTAGGACCAAAATCAATTGGTATTGGTATGTTTCCCAAGGAGTCTTTCCAACTAGCTTCTTTTTATAAGTCTTTTAGATCAAAGCCAAGCGGTTATAAATATATTACATTACAAGTAGTATTTATTTATGTAGGATCAATATAATTATGCAAAAAATAAACACCACCTATGAATAAAGTGATTTTTAAATATTCGTTACATGAACTTTTTTCATGTCATTCGACTTGGGATTCTTACATAGGACATGGACCTTGGATTAGCCCCGTGTTAAGTAACATTTACAAACTAGTCATGTAAATATTAAGAACACCACATTTTTGTTCATAATATTCCTTAGGTAATTTATCTGTTTCCATTGTGTGAGGTACAAAACTTTAGCATTTTGAGGGAGGTATAATAAGTTTTTATTGACCATTTTTACCACAAGTTAAAATAGATCAACCCACCTATAGTCAAAGTCTTGTATAGGGGATGATTATAATATTATATGGTTTTTTATAATTATATTTGATGTCATTTCATATGTCATTCTAGCTTTGGTCATATTAGAGTTTAGTATTTTTGTCATTTGATGTCTTAGGGGTCATTTTAGGAGTAATATATGAAGATGATAGGTTTTAACAATGTTCAAATAGTTCAAGATCAAGCAGTAGTTGTTAGGACAAATCCAAAAGAACCAGCTAGCTCAAAGACGTATTTGATACTTGGGAAATTTTCCAATTAGCTAAGTACATAATTCTATTGGGGTAACTATTTTATGTTTTTGGATAAGTGTTGGGGTCTTGTTGAGTAAATTGTCTGAGCTAGTTTCATAAAGATAGAATTCTTTTAGACAATTTATCTACAAAAAAATCTAAGTTTAAATTATTTCAGACATTTTACCTAAAACAAATAGCCCAAAGACCCAAGTCTCTCAAACAAATTATCTAATACAAAATGATAAGGACAGATTTTTTTGGGAAAAATGTCTGAAATATAAGTCCCAACAAAGGTAGAATTCCTTCAGACAAAGTGTCTAATAAAAATGTCTAAAAGATAAATCCCAACAATCCATATTATTGTAGGAAAATTGGTTGATGTAAAATTTTTGAAGCCATCATTCTTATGGGTTAATTATCCTAAAGACAAAGAGATTGAGCAAATTACCTACAATAAAAGCTCTGATAGAATTGAATTTTTTTAAGAAAGTTGATATAGTAGAGTTTGACATTCATGCAAACATAAAAAATGAGCCCAGACAAAAAATCAATGGTGTTCAAAAAGTGATGGTCTTTCATACATCATTAACGGTCTTGCAAACATCATTGATGATCATACGAGCATTAAAATGAAGCTCAGGTAGAAAACCTTTGGGATTTAGAAAATGATAGTCATGTAGACATCATTGATGGTCTCATAGACATCAATGACAATTATGTGGATATCAAATTTAAATAATGTAAAATAATCATTGGAGATAAAATTTTAACTTTCATGTAGACACCAAATATAATTACATAGACATCAAATGATGGGAGTGTAGATGTCTAATTTCATCCATAAAAAATAGTTATTTGAGTTCAAAAAGTGGGTCCTAACATATCAACGATTGGTTTTTTAGCATACATCCATATATGATAGTCCAAATAGAGTTAAAATGTTAATGAATCTTGAGATCAAAACACATTTGACCAATTGGATCATGATCTATGACTCACATTTAATCATATAAATAGATCGAATGGTGTGAATGAGATTTCAAATTTCAAGGAAATTAGATCAAATTTAATGTTTCAAACTATCATAATCTCAAGACCTTGGATGAATGACTAACGACTATTGTTGAAGGTCAAAGAATAGAGGCTCTAGAGGAGATTTATATGTCAAATTTGATAGGATCCCAAATTGATAAAATGAGACTACATATCCAAATGATGATAAACTAAATTCTATAATGGAGTGAATAACATGGCAAGAGTAATACCACATAGGTATCCATGAAATACCAAGGATTTTATGATGAAATAACATCTTTGGATTCATACATCATCATGAAATCGTAATCAAGGTCCAACATAAATAGTGACTACCAAATGTAAATTGTCAAGGTCTAGAAAAGTAATGAATGATCATAGATGGTAAATAAAAGTGTCTAAAATATAATAAGTAGCTGATAAAATGTCTATGAATATCATAACATGTGTGTCAACTCTCTCTAATTCAAATAAAAATGCTCAATAGATCATCCATGATGAAATGTCATTTATTGTGCATAGTAAAGGGAGCTCTGTGTCACAATCTAGGATTTTTGTGTTTTGAGAGACATTTTTACCACTAAGCCTTGCATGATATATTTTTGAATTCATCCTCCTACAAGTTTAACTCCTCTTATCAATTGGATTCATGTTCTAGTGACCTTTGAACTTCATTATTTTCTCCTCCCTCTAAATTTCTATAAATAGTTGTCATTTTGGCCTTTGTAAGAGAATTCCACTCCATGTATGGTGAGTCCTTGCTATAATTATGTCATTATTTACCTTTAAAAATTAATGTAAATCTATTTTTATGTTCTTGAATAATTATCTAACTGCGTAAGTGATGTATGATGATGAAAAGTGATAATTATCTATCCTTTCTTCCTTTATCCTTTCATGTTTGTGTAAGAGATCCTATTATAACAGGTCATATGAAGTGTTCTCAAGTGTATGAGCCTATATTTTAAGTGAATAATGAGCCTTAGATTCTAATATTATACTATGGTTCACTTACCTTGGATAGATTTCATTCTTCTCACCTTCATATTGAAAGACTCATGGTAGAATCCATAGGACTTGGAAGTTAGTTGGTATGCCTTGTTTCTTAGACAATAAATTATGATGGTCACTTGGAAAACATCTTGGTGTATCACCCCCTTAGATTAGGTTCATTTCATGAAAATTTTAAATATTTTCACCATAATCAATCGGTTAAGTAGGTGTGAGCATTTCAAGATACATTAAGGGAACTAGCCCTTAATTATAGAGGATCATTTCCACTATAGGTAATCCCACATACCTAAAAGTGTTCTCATGTTTCCAAAATCTAGAAGAGGCTTGAACATGATCTTATAGGGTATAAGATTTAGTGACAATAGTTCTATCATGCTTGGTGGGACCCTATCTTCAAGATAACTTTTCAAGGTTAATATTGTTCTAGACAACATCACCAAATTGGTGTGCTATTCAGAATTTGGTGAATTTATCGAAGTGAATCTGGTTCAAGGCCATTATCCTATTATAAAATTACTCTCATAATTCATCTTTCTCACTAGGTCATCTTCTAGAAGAGTGTTGAATCCCATTAACCCACTATTTCATCCTGAACATCCCCTTCAAGTTCAATATTCTTAACCTAATCTACCCATTGGTGAACTATCATATTTTGTTAGAGAGGAAGATGTTGAAGAAATTAAGGAAATTGAAGATACTAAAGATTTTAAATAATTTGAATAATATATGGCTAAACCTCACACTTTCCCTACATTCAATATAGATAATCTAATTCATTTTTAGGGAAATGATGTCATTCCTTCCAATTCCATAAAAGTGTGCCTATATTCAATGAAAAGAGTCATGTTACACCAAATGAGCATATTAGAGATGTCTCTAACTTTTGTAGCTTCCATAATATCACTCAAATAAATATTTATATTATGCTCCTTTCCATATCCATTAGATGGAAGCCTTTTGATGCTATAGGACTATAGAAGGTGGATGCATCACATTATGGGATGACTTTAAAGTGTTTTTGACCTCAAAATTTGGAAATGAGAGTGACCATGCTTCTCTCATACATCAGCTTAATGTGATAAAAAAAAGGATCCAAAGAAACAATGCATGATGTTAACTAGAGGTTCCAAAAGACTTGGAATAGACTAACTCTTCCTATGAAACTACCTCCTAGATTTTTATTCCTAACCTATTTGATATCTATTGGAACTAAAATTGTTGTCATTATTTAATCCATGGGTGGTTCCACCCTCCCTGAAGCATATGATCTTGCAATCAAATATGAAAAATAATCTCATCCAAGCTAGAAGATTAACACCTAAAATGGTTATGCCTCCATTATATCTCATGCTTAATTTAATGCTCCAGATGTGTGTCAAACTCCTAATGCCAACACCAATCTTAAAGATACTCCTAAGAAGGTAGATAATGCCATGGATAAAGAAGCATATATTCAATTGTTAAAATCTAGACTTGGAAGAGATAATATGTAAGAAGGTGCCTATCACAATACTTATCCCTATCAACAACAATATGGTCAATAATTTTTAAGAGGGAGAGGCTAATGGTAGTCTAATCCCTACAAGCTTACCAATGCATAAAATCCTAACTCTACTGCCCATATAAGGGTGATGGTACCCATTCATAATAATTTGGTGCAATGTGAAAATTGATATTAAGGCCAATTTATATATGTTAATAAAGGTGGAGAGAAAGACCTTATTTCTCAAGGAGAAGTTACCCCTCTCTTATTTATTAAGGATGAGGTTATGATGCAAATTAGTGAAAGTGGGTAGCATCAGGACGAGATCTTCACCAACTTCCTAGTTGAAGAAACTTTTGTGCTTAATCAAGGAACCTTGGTTGTAGACAAAACTAGAGATAAAATAAATGCTTTAGGAGATAATATTAAGGTTTTTAAAAATTCATCCAATCATCTTTCAGGGTATTCAAGTATGGATGCAAGTGTAGTATCTCCAAAATCTCCTATACCTCCTTCAAAACTAGAACATTGGAAGGATTGTTCAAGTCACTCCAACTCTTCAAGGTCCAATAACTTAATTTCCTCCAACAATCCAATATAAAGTATGTATGGCTTATATAAACATTATATATTTATTAAATAATATTAAAACATCTATTTCCCTTTGGTATGTTCCACATATGCATGTTCAGAAAGAGATCCTACAAAAATAGTTATCTATTATCCCTAGAGTGTCCCTCCAAATAAAATTAAAATTCATGTTTTCCTTTAATGTGTCCCTAATACCATTTTTTAATTCTTCCACCAGAGCTAAGAAACCTCCTCCATTCTATCTCACTCTAATAGTGGGTGATAAGCTAGTCTATAATTGCATAGTTGATAGTGGAGTTTCAACTTCAATTATGCCGAAGGTGATAACTGATAATATAGGTCTAAATTATGATCCTCATATTAAAGTATTTATCCAAATAAATGTTACACCTAACAAGATGATAGGACTAATCAAAAAATTAAAGGTTTTCTTGTAGGATTGTCCTAGTTTTCCTATCTTGCAAGATATATTTGTTGTCGACCTCCCAACTCACTTTGAAATCTACCTTTAAAGGCACTTCACTACCAAGATTGGTGGATATATATTATTTTATTATTATTTCTTAGCCTTTAGGACAAGGTATGGTAACAAGGTGATAATTAGGACATAACCTCTTTCAAGGATTCATATAGAACCTTACATTAACACAGGTTCAAATTTGAATTATGTTGTTCATGAAGAAAATTATTTTATTGTAGATGATGGCACTTCCTCCAAGATTAGATGCATTAAATATTTGTTTATTGATTAATATGGTACCAAAAATTATGATCATTATCCTTATGTTCTCATGGAGGAAATTTATTGAGGATTATATTGTATAAATGAAGAAGGAATACTGACACCTCTACTTACCAAAGAAGAGTGTGAAGAATATAAGATGTGGAAAATGTTTTTTGACGGTTCAATAAGTAAAATTGGTGTATAAGTTAATCTCTCCATCCAAACAATAATAATATTCTTCATATAGATTCCATTTTAGTTTTACTTATAATGTGGTTGAGTATGAAGGTTTTAATTCATGGCCTTCAATAGGTAAGGAGGAAAAGAATCAAGAACTTACAAGTATATGGAGATAATTAATTGGTTATGCATCAAGTTAGGAATTTGTTTGTTTCCAATAGCCCTTTACTCAATTCATATAATCATAGGGTATGGGATTTTCTTGAAGACTTGAATGTATCCAACATATAATCAATGCCAAGGGAGAAAAATAATCATGTTGATAGGCTAGCTACAATAAGAGCTCAATTTGATACTCTAACTACCATAAAAGAAGAGGGGAGATAATCTCACATTAATATCATTATCATAACTTATATATCTAATAATAAATTTTCTTGGAAAGTGTTTGATAGTGGCAAATACTTTTCATGCTTCCTATAAAATGAAGTTGAGTTGTCCTCAAGGAATCAAAGGAGACTCCAAGAAAAATTGGGTGATCACGTTGTGTAGCTAAGGACAAATAAGATACATAAGGGTTTAATGACCTTAGAAATTATCTTCAATGATAATGACAAAAATAAAAAAGGAAAAGGTGAGTATGTCTACAAAAGAATAAAATTATGAAAGAATCTTGATCTTCAAAGATAAACTCCTCAAACTAGGCAGGGTATGTTCTACATTAGAAAAGTAAGAATTCATTGATTTGTGTAGATATTTTCATGAAATATTTTCTTGGGACTATAAGGATCTAAAATTATTTGATCCTATCCTAGCATACCATACTATTGAGTTAGAACCTAGAGTTAAAATGGTTAGACAAAAAATAAAGACCCATTAATCCCAAGGTTGAGCAACTCATGAGGTTAGAGCTCACTAAACTCCTTAAAAGTAAAATAATCTTTCCTATCAAGCATTAAACAATGGTAGCTAATCCTGTGTTTATTAAAAATAATAATAGGGAGATAAGACCTAATGTGGACTTCAAGGATCTTAATAGGGTATCATTCAAAGATCACCATCCTTTACCATTAATGGAGCAAATTTTGTAGATTATTTTAGGTTCTCAATGTTTTTCTCTTCTACATGGATACTCAAGTTATAGTCAAGTTTTATTTAATGAGAATGATCAGTTTAAGATAGTATTTACCACTAAATGGAGGAATTTTTCTCATAATAATATGCCATTTAGTTTATCAAATGTTAGTGCTACCTTTCAAAGAGTAATGGACATGACCTTCAAATTTTTTACTAATGAGATATTTTTGGTTTATCTAAATGTTATCTAAACATGCTAATGAACATATACAACACTTGAGACAATTATTTGAAAGATGCAGGCAATATGGAGTATCTCTAAATCTAAAAAAATGCATATTTGTTGTACATGAAGGTAAACTTTTGGGACACATTATTTTCAAATATGATTTGGCTATTGATCTTAAAAGGATAGAGTCTATTCTTGGCCTATCATTTCCCTTTCATAAGAAAGGTCGCCAAATTTTGTAAGAAGGTTCATACCTAGTTTTGTATCTTTGGTGAAACCTATCACATCCATGCTTAGAAAGAATCCGGGCTTTTCCTAGAGTAAGGAATGTAAGAATAGTTTTAAGCCATTAATAAAGTAATTTTATAAGCTCCTACTCTAGTGAATCTTGATTTTACTAAAAACTTCATGATATATTCATTTGATAACTATTAACCAAATTAAATATATAATCAATTGGGTCAACCTATATAGAAAAAATTCCTATTAGAGGATCTTTCATAAGTCATTTAGTGTTAATTCATGTGCACATAGTTTCAAGCGAGATGAAGATAATAGGAGGATCAAGTGCCTCCACAAGGCTAAGTGATAATCTAAAGTGATTGAATATAGTGTTAATGACCTCAAATAACATGATGATATAGATAAAAAAATTCAAATCTATCAAGTTCTACACTTATGAGGTCAAAAAGGTCAATTTCACCCTCAACTTATAGATGGTCACCTTCAAAAGTTATTTTTGAGTTTCATGCTAGCTGGAGGGGTAAATTGGGAAGTTAAGGGATGAAATTTGGTATAAGGGGTCCTTATAACCTAAAGAAACCTCCCATATTTTTAAAGGTATGATACTCTCTATTTTGTCTCAGATAGGCTACTTTTAGGGCTTAAAACTTGCAAAACAAAGAGAAAATGGTGGAAATTAAAGGTTAGGGTTGAATTGGCTATGAATTAAAGTTGGAGAAAGCTTGGATACACATTTAAAAACATTAATGAAGGATCCTAAGGTGTTGGAACAAGGCTAAGTTTGATAAATCCATGAAAGAGGATCCAAAGCCATTAGGCCTACAATAAAACTATGGACTCCATCAAAAAAACCTATGGACTCCATCAGTCTAGATTTAGACTTCTAAAATGTAACTATGGATTCCATCAGTACCCTAGGACATGAAATAAATTTGATGGTAACTTCATGAGGATCAAATCCATGGAGTCATATTATATAGAATCCATATGAAAGGAGTAGGGAACTAGTTCCTTTGACACTTTCTTATGTTCTATAGGTTTTAGAGATGATCAAAGGATGATAATCACTTGGAATAATATATTGGGACCTAAATCAACTCCCCTTGTCATTTAAAAAGATCATAAATTTTCCTAAGTGTCTCCACTAGGCTTCTCAATTCAGCCAATCTAGAATGAGAAAAGTGATCACATAGCGGAAAGAGTGGTAACTCAAATTTAGAGGTCCCGTAAGGTGTATTGAATGGATTTGAGCATATGAAGTGTCCTAAGACTCTTGATATGTATAATTTATGGATAATAAGGATATTTTAAGGCCAAGTTTCAATAAATGTCTAAAAAGGAGTGATCAAAGTGAGAGATGATGATTATTCTTGTGCAAGAGAATACAAATGATTTGGAAAACTTCCAATGTAGGTAGAGGACTCCTTGTAATTTCCTCTTATCAGTGCAAAAGATACACTTGTCTCTAGTCAAATTTAGAACACCCAATGAAGGCCAATGATGAGGCAGTTTCATGGAAGGTGCTTGAAGAGATGTTACACCAATTTTGGAAGAGGATGATTTTTTGGAATGGAAACATATGAAAATCAGTTTCTAACTCCTCATACACTTAACCTACATGCATTTTAACTGGTTTCCACCTTTAGACACATGTCCTTGTGTCTTATACTTCTTTTTCCTCTCTCTCTCTCTCTCTTTCCAATTGCTATAATTATGAGCCATTTTGGCCATTATAAAATAATACCACATCTGGTATAGCAAAGCCCTATTGGAATAACATTTAAAAAAATTTATGAACATTGAATTGATGTCTAATTATGAGTTGTGAACATTTTTATCTAAGTGTGAGAGAGATGAATAGTGAACTTAAGTGATAATATCATCCTTACTTGCTATATCCTTCATGTTTAAGAAAGAGTTCTGATCTAATAGGTCATGTGAAGTGTAGTTAGGATACTAGGCTCCTCTTCAAGAAATTTATTGTCTCTATTATGTAAAATCTACCCTTGGAATAGTTATCTTATTGATTGTCTCATGTATGTTACCTTCACATTAAATCACTTATGTTAGGATCCTTTAAGGCTTAGAGTTGGTATTAGTAAACTTTATTTTGTAATAGAATTATGATAGTTTATGGGATGTATCTTGGTAAATTTCCACTTTAGCATAGTTTTAATTCATGCAAACTTGTAACTCTTTCCCTATAAGCAAGTATTTGAGTAGTTTACAAACATATCAAAGAATATCTAGGGAGCTATTCCTTATAATACTAGAAAAATCTCTCTTAAATTTTCCCACAAACTTGAGAGATGACTCTATATTGTATCAAATTATAAGATTCAAGTAAGGAGTTCTAGGGTGCTCAATTTGATGATAAAAGTTCTAGAATGCCCGATGGGATAAATGGTCCTAATTGTTTGCATGTCAAGGTGAATGCTAGTCTGGACAATCCCAAGGTTTTAGAAGTGTTTCTAATTCAGCATTTGGTGACTCCAAAAGGTGCGAATCTCTAGTTCTAGATCATGTTATTCACATTATACTTCATGGTCTTCACTAGATCATCTTCTAGTATAGCCTACAATCAAGTCCCTATACCTAAAACTCCTCTTGAGTAACAACATCCTAAACCATTTTTAGCATTTTGAAATCCAAAATAGGAAGGTTTCGAAGAGGAATAAGAAGAGGTTAAGGAGATAAGAGATCAAGAAGAGGAAGAAGAGATGGCTAGAAGACATCCTTTCCTAGCCTTCAACACTCAAAATCTAATTAACCTTCGTACATATGATCATATTCCTCCCAATGCTACAAAAATTCTCATAATTATATTGGAAAAGGTCCTATCAGCCCATCTAAACACATTAGGGACATTTCAAACTTTTTTAACTTCCATAATATCACCCAAGCTAACATAGTTATTAGATTACTTACCATGTCTCTAAAAGGTAAGGCACTTTATTGGTATAAAACTTTGGAAGGTGGTTACATTACTAATTGGGATGACTTTGGAGATTTGTTTGTGAATAGGTTTTATAATAAGAGTGACTATACCTCACTAATTCACCAACTGAATGTGATAAAGAGAGGTCCTAATGAGTTCATGGGAGATTTAAATGAAAGGTTTCAAAGGACATGGTTTAGGTTGCCACCTATCATGAAGCCTCCTCCATGGTTTGTATTCCCCACCTATCTCAAAGATATTAGCACTAATGTGGTAGTAATTATGTAATATATGGGAGGATTTACTTTACTTAAGGCATATAAGATAACCATTGAAGTTGAGAATAGTTTGATACAAGCTGGGAAATTACCTCTAAAATTCTCTATGCCTTTGTTTTCTCATAATTTAGTTAAATCCCCAAGCATAATACAAGTTCCCATTACTGATGTCAAACTTAAAACCACTCCCAAGAAGTTGTATACTATCATAGATAAGGATGACCTAATTCAACCTTTGCAAGCCTAGCTCAAACAAGCACAAATGTATGCAAGTGATCCACCCAATCCTCAATACTATCTTCAACAAGGCTATATACCACCACCATAATACAATAACCAAGGAAGAGGCCAAGCTAAACAAGGTTTCAATAGGCAACCCAATATATATAATCCTACTTCTACTCCATCCACAAGGGTTGTTGTTTCAGTCCACACCAATTTAGTTCAAGGAAAGGAACATTTAGATCATTAGGGGAAATTTTAATGTAAGTTTATGCATAATGGTGAAGAAGGTAATAAATATTTGGTATCTAAAAAAGGATATACTCCTTATTTTACATTAGAAGAAGAAAATCTTATGCAAAGGGATGTTCAAGGGGAAGGTAGCAACCAAAGTACTAGTTTTATGAATTTCCAAGTAGAAGACAATTATGTGTTGAATAAAAATACATCAGTTATAGCCAACACAAGGGATAAAAAGAGGTATTTAGGAGATACTCCAGAAACACAAGTTACTCCAAGGCCACAAAGTTCAAGCATCAATGTAATAGATCCTACTAGTCACACTACTCCTCAAAGTCAGAATGTGAGCAAGGCTACCAAAACTCTAATACAAAAAGTTCAAGCTCCCTCATTTTCTTCAAGAATAAAAGAAAAGGTGAATACTTCCTCTCTAAAAATTATTGATTATTTTAAGAATACCAGGACAAGCATTTCTCTTTGGGAAGTTTTGCATATGCCTAGCCAAAAATAACTTCTACAAGAACAACTCTCAAACATTCATGTTGCCCCTCAAGTTCCCAGATGTAATGGTGTAACCCTTACCAATACACCTAATTATGTCCTATAACCATCCACCAAATCTAAATATACTCCACCTTTTTACCTCACACTCATTTTGGGAGACAAATTGGTTAATAATTGCATTATAGATAGTGTAGCTAGTACCACAGTTATGCCTAAGGTGGTTGCTGACAAGTTGGGACTAAAGTATGAGCCTCATAGTGAGGGTGTATTATATCTTGATGGAAATCTAACCAAGATAATGGGGTTTTTTAAAGGTTTTAAAGTTTTCTTTCATTATTGTCCAAGTTTCCCCATCTTACAAGATATTATAGTGGTTGATCTTCTAATTCATTTTACTATTTGATTGTCAAGAGACTTCATTGCTCAAATTGGAGGGTAACTTATAGATATTTGGTCTTTTGTATATTTTAGAACAAGATATGGAACTAAAATATCTATAATAGCACATCCCTTGGCAAGGTTCCACGTTGAACAATATATGGAGACAAATTCAAAGCATAATTTTATAATTAGTGAGCAAGAAGAAGGTGCCATTGGTGTTGAAACATCCTTTCCCCTTGAAGGTATTTCTAACCTCTTTCTTGATGAGTATTGTATTAAAACTTATGATAATAATACCTATGAATTCATAGAAGAAACTAAATTTGGGGTATATTATATGCATGAGAAGAACATTCATATACCATCACTCACTAATAAGGATCATGAACTTAAAGGGATATGGGAAATTTTTTCTAATGACTCTGAAATCAAGGCAAAGGTAGGAGCTATTGTCATGTTGGTTTCTCCCTCAAAGAACAAATATTAGTCTTCATGTAGATTCCATTTCCATTGTACCTACAATTTGGTAGAATATGAAGGCTTGGTTGATGGCCTATAATGGGGAAAGAGAAAGGGAATCAAGAATTTGAAGGTATATGGAGATAATTAATTGATTATAAATCAAGTGAGAAACCAAGCTACAGGTAATAACCCTTCGATTAAGTCCTAAAATAACTAGAAAAAGATATGGAACTAAAATAACTATAATAGCACATCCCTTGGCAAGGTTACACATTAAACAATATATGTAGACAAATTCAAATCATAATTTTATAATTAGTGAGCAAGAAGAAGGTGCCATAGGTGTTGAAACATCCTTTCCCCTTGAAGGTATTTCTGACCTCTTTCTTGATGAGTATGATACTAAAACTTATGAGAATAATAGCTATGAATTCATAGAAGAAACTAAATTGGGGGTATATTATATGCATGAGAAGAACATTCACATACCATCACTCACTAATGAGGATCATGAACTTGAAGGGATATGGGAAATGTTTTTTGATGGCTCTGAAATCAAGGCAGGGGTAGGAGCTAGTGTCATGTTAGTTTCTCCCTCAAAGAACAAATATTAAGCTTCATATAGATTCAATTTCCATTGTACCTAAAATGTGGTAGAATATGAAGGCTTGGTTGATGGCCTATAATGGGGAAAGAGAAAGGGAATCAAGAATTTGAAGGTATATGGAGATAATGAAGTGATTATACAACAAGTGAGAAACCAAGCTACAAGTAATAACCCTTTGATTAACTCCTACAAGCATCAGATGTGTGATCTAATTGAGGATTTTCATGCTTTCAATATCCAACCTATACCAACAGATTTAAATAAACATGATGATAGGTTGTCTACGATAGGATCACACTTTGATATAGTTTTTTATGTAAGTAAAGAGAAGGACCAATCTCACATCAAGGTTATTGTGAGACATTATATTCTATACAATGAAGTGTTTTGGAAAGTGTTTGAGAGTGATAAACACATTTTACACTTCATACAAAATGAAGTAGAATTTTCTTCAAAGAACCAAAAGAAACTTCACAAACAATATGAAGAACAAATTGTTCAACTAAAGACAAACAAGATACCAAATGGTTGGTTACTTTACAGAGTGTGTTTGATGAATATGATCAAAGAATGAAAGAAATGGTAAGCATGTCTATAAATTAAGATAAATATGAAATAATCTTTATATTTAAGGACAAACTTGTGAAAATTGGTAAGATATGTTCTCTTTCCAAAAAGCAAGCCTTGATTGAATTGTGTAAAGAATTTCATGATATAATTTTTTGGGAGGATTTTAAAAGGTTTGATCCAATTCTAGCTCATCACACCATTGAGTTAGAACCTAAAGCTAAACTAGTTAGTCAAAAGCAAAGGCCTATCAATCCCAAGATAGAGGAACTAATGAAAAAGGATCTCACCAAATTGATTGAGTCTAGCATTATTTTTATTATCAAACACTCAACTTGGGTAGCTAACCTTTTACCTATTCAAAAGAAGAGTGGAGATAGTAGACTTTGTGTGGACTTTAGGGATCTTAATAGAGTATCAATAAAATACCATCATCCACTACCTTCCATGGAGTATATTTTGTATGTGGTTTCAGGTTATCAATTCTTTTCACTACTTGATGGCTATTCAAGTTATAATAAAATATTGGTGAATGAGGAGGATCAGTTCAAGATAGCATTCACCACAAAATGGGGAAAATTTTCATATAGAAATATGCTTTTTGGTTTGTCAAATGTTGTTTCTACCTTCAAAATAGCAATGGACATGGCTTTTAAAGGTTTGATCAATGACTTTTTTCTTATATACCTTGATGATATAACTATGTATTCTAAGGATGATAATGACCACATGAAACATCTAAGGCATGTTTTTGAGAAGTGTTGAGAGTTTGGAGTTTATCTTAATCCAAAAAAATGTATCTTTGTTATTCTTGAAGGCATTTTATTAGGTCAAATTGTGTCAAAAAAAGGCTTATATATTGATCCTAAAAGGGTTAAATCCATTGTAGGCTTGTCTTTGCCTCTACACAAGAAAGGTTTGCAAGATAAACTTTGTAAGAAGGTTTATTCTAGGATTTGCTACTTTGGTGAAGCCTATCATAACCATGCTTGTGAAGAACAAAGATTTTGCTTTGACAAGGTAAGAATAGTTTTGAGGCAATAAAAAAAGCAATTTTGCAATCTCATACTCTCTTAAACCCAAAAATTTCCAAGGATTTCATGATCTATACTTTTTCTAACCTTGACACAATCTCAGCTATGCTCATGCAAAAGAATGATGTGAAAATTAAACAACCCATTGAATTCTTTAGTCAAGGATTTGAAGACTATGAGGTCAAGTACACATTTTTTGAGAAGAAATATCTATATATTATAAGAGGTATGAAAAATTTTAGGCACATGGTTTAAAATAAAAAGATACATGTTATGGTCTCTCATCTTAGCACCAAAGAGTTCCTCCTAAGCAAAGAACTCAATGAGAAGAGAACGAGGTGGATCACAAAGGTAATGGAGTATAATTTTGATATCAAGGTAACTAACTCAGTAAGAGGAAAGGGGATATGTGAACATCTAGATTCAAATCTTCAATGTCTAAGGGAAGAGGTTTGGGTCAATCAAGCTCATCCCTAACTAGTTGATCACATACCAATTCAAAGTTAGACACAAGACATCTTTAGTTTATTCCAAAATGGTGAGTGTCCTAATGGTTTGAACAAGTCATAAAGAAGTTATTTCAGATTGAAAATCATTCCTTATTGTCTTTTAGATGGTATTCTCTTTTAGAAGGATGTGAATGGTGTGTTAGTAAGGTGTGTTGACAATGATTAGTTTGGCATCTTTCTGGAAAAGTTTCACAATGGTGTAGATGGAGGTCATTTATCCCCAAAAATAATAGCTACAAAGATAATCAGGGTTGGGTATTATTGTCCTAGCCTCTTGAAGGATTTCTACTCTTGGGTTAGGAGGTGTCCTTAATGTGCCTTCTTTGTGAGAAAACAAAAAATTATAGCCCTTCCATTGAATCCCATCTACGTAGACTAGCCGTTTATGCAATGGGGCCTTGATTTCTTGGGTATGATCAACCATCCCTCTAGTGCTAGACATAAATGGATATTGACTAAAATATACTACTTTACAAGGTGGGTAGAGGTTGTATCACTAAAAGAGGCAAATAAAAATGCCATCTTGGAGTTCTATGAGAGCATCATAACAAGGTTTGGAGTTCCATACACTGTCATTTTTGATAATACACTAGCTTTCACGAGTGCTAAAAAATTTTATTGGGAAAATAAGAATGGATTTTACTTGATTAATTCATCCAATTATTACCCCCAAGGTAATGGATTTGCTGAGTCAACTAATAAAAATCTTATCAAGATTATCAAGAGCACCTTGGAAAATAATCAAAGGGCATGACACATCAAGTTGAAGATATCCCTATGGGTTGATATGATTACTCCTAAGAGGTCAAATATAAATTATCCATTTGTGCTTGTATATGGAATGGAATATATAGTGTCTATATCTCAATAATTGCATGCTCAATAACTTGCATAATAGTTAAAACTACTTGAGAATACTCTAATGAAAGTCAGATTGACTGAACTTATACAACTATAAGAAGTAAGAGACAATGCCCATATGACTATGGAACACCACCAAGTGCTCATGAAGAAGTATTTTTACAAGAGATAAAGTAATAGAGTGTTTAAATAAGGTGACATATTTATGAAATGGGGTGAGGATGGAGCCAAACTAGGTAGACATACCAAATTTTTTACTTTGTGGAGTTGCCCTTACATCATTAGCAAGTGCAAGCAAAGAAATTCCTTTTAGATAAATAAGGTGGATGGAGAAGAGTTACCTATCCATGTGAATGTGATACATCTAAATTTTTGATATTAGTCCCTATGAGGTTTGTTCTGTACATAGTAGCATAGGTGCATGCTTTTTCTTTTTTGGTTGTGTTCTTTAAGTGTTCTAGTTGAACACATGTGTATTTCCTTTGGGTGTGTCTTGTTGTGTGTGTTTTTCTTTGGTTTGGTGTGTTGTTAAAAGGCATTTGAGTTTTATAAATGTGTTAGAGAGACTCCATGGCCTAATGGACAAGATAAGCTATTGGTCTTACGTATAGAAGGCATATTACCCTTGCAAAATCACCAAGAATGTTAACCAAATTGACTATCTAGTCAATTTGGGTCAACCTATATAACAAAAATTTCTATTAGAAGGTATATAATAATTAATTTAGTGTTAATTCATCCTTATAATAATATAAACATGGTCAATTTGGCCTGATAAGTCATTTCAAGTATTTCTAAGGTATTTTCAATAGCCAAAATAGTGTATTTAATGTCTTGTACAAATTTATTAGGAATTATGCAAGATTAAAAAGATGATTTCACCTCACATGTGTCAATTATAACTTATAGTAACTATTTTAGCTGACAAATTGGTATAATATTTAGAGAAAAATTAGTTTTATTAAATAAATAAGAGGTTTCACGCACTTATATGGCCTATGAGAAAGAGTGGTACATGTGGGAAGGATGGCGTGTGGCCCTTCAGATTCTCTGACCCATATTTATGTTTATCCATCTTTGGAAACACTAAAAATGGATCAAAACCTTCCCATCTATCCATCAATATCTTGGAAAACATTTTGATGTTCACATATTTATACTCGGTATGGTCAACTCAAAGAGTTTTAGGTCTAGTGTTTCTAGGGGAGGATAGTATATGAGTTGCCCTTCATTTTTATAGTAGGAGTTAAGATATTGGTCATATATGCTTTATGAACCATCTCTTATAAGTTATCCACTCCATTTTTCTTTTCATTTTCCATACCGGTAAGTCTCCTCTTTATATTGAGGTGGTTTGTACAGTCTAATTAGGAGAATCACTTCATAAGGGTCAAATTATATTCCTCACCACATCCAACCTTGACTTGAGTAGATTGGCACATGTGGGGAACTATGGAACTTCGATGTTTCCCTTTAGATATTCAAAAGAGTGTTTTCTAGTTTTGTAGATGAAGGTGATTTTTCAATGGTTTCAAGAGCTCATACACCTTTATGTTGATGTTTCATATCCTAACAGAGCTCATGAAGTGTTGAGATAAACATGAAAACCATATTGGTATAGCAAAATGCATGAAGACCTTTGTTGTTTTGAAATTAATTTGGTTTTTTTCCCAAGTTTTGGTTTCCATGATACTGTAGTAAGAGATATGAGGCAATGAAACACTCAGGCATAATAGAGCCAGATGGCCAAGGATTTTCTTCACCATAGCCATATCAATATTCTCTCAACGGTTTGAGAAGAAGGATCACCATTTGTCATGAAAATATAAAAGAAATATAAACATGAATGGTTATGTTTTAATTTTGGGGCAATATAACCTTAGTTTCTCTAAATTAGGATTTCACCTCATTCAAAACCTTATGAATTAATCCATTTAGAGGTCACAGCTACCTTCCAAAGCTTGTGTTTCATTAAAAAAGGGTGATGTGTTTATTTGATAAAGTTTAATAAGGATATCCAATGAATATAAGTGTATTGTCAAGGTGGCATATAGAAATTAACTTCACATCAAAAGCTACAACAAGTTCAAAGCTTACATGGAGTCAATACACCAACAGGTGGCTTATAAGGAGGATAAATTGGCAATGTTGATTAGTCCTTATGAGGCATGTATAGATTATGGGGGTAAAAAATGGAGTATGTTTGGATGTTTTGAAGTGTTTAATGAACACATAAAAATTTATTCCTTAAGATTACAATATGTGGCTACCTTGTGCAAATCACCATTCCATACAAGTGTTGTAACAAGCCTATAACAATGAAAAAGTAAACAAAAGACATGAATAAGGGAGTGGTTACTTGAATGATATCTAAATAGTGTTACTTGCCCCAAATGAGGTTATATATTAATTAAAGAGAACTCTAGTATAGATGGTACATCTCATCTTAGTTGAAAGTACATCCCAAGTGTACAAAGGAGTGTAGAAAATTTATAATTGGCAAAGAAGGTCACACATTAATGAGAGTAATGAACTCCTAGGAGGAAAAGATGGATTATAAAGGTAAAACTAGTTTTGTTTGGATATGAGAGGTATTTTAAAGCCACTAACATGACTCCTACATGAAAAAACAACCTAGCCAACCTTCAAAGTGTCAAGAATACACATAGATGCAAGTGAGATGAAGATAATTGGAGGGTTAAGTGCCTCCACAAGGCCAAGTGAGAATCTCTAGGGATAGAATGTAATGTTAATAACCCAAAATAACATGAGGAGATATAAAAACAAGGAAAATATATCAAATTTCTCCACTTATGAGGTCAAAAAGGTTAATTTCACCCTAAACTTACAAACAGTTACCTTCAAAAGTTAGTTTTGAGTTTCATGCTAGTTGGAGGTGTAAATGGGTAAGTTAAGATCTAAATTTTGGTAAAAGAGGTAGTCATGACCTAATGAAGCCTCCAGTGTATCAAAAAGTGACAAAAAATAAGGATCAATACTCTCTATTTTGTCTCAGAGATAATCCACTTTCAGGGCTTAAAACTTGTAAAAGAGATAAAAAATGGTGGAAATTGAAGGTTAGGGTTGGAGTAGATGTTAACACAAGTTGGGGAAAGCTTGGATAATCATGGAAAAAAATGAATGGAGGATCTTAATGTTTTGGAATAATCCTAGGTATGATAAATCCATGAAAGAGGATCCAAAGCCACCAAGCCTACAATAGAACTATGAATTCCATCAAAAAACTATGAACTCCATTAGTCCAAATTTAGACTCCTAGAATATAATTATGAACTCAATTATCACCTTAGGACCTGAATTTTTTTTTATAAATTCCATGAGGATCAAATCCATAGAGTCATATTATATGAAATCCATGCAGTTGGAGTAAGGAACCAGTTCCTTTGACACTTTATTATGTTTTGGAGATGATTAAAGGATGATAATCACTTTAGAGAATATATTGGGAGTTTAATCAACTCCCCATGTTATTTATCAAGATAAAAAATTATCCTCAGAGTCTCTATTAGGCTTCTCAATTTAGCTAGTCTAGAATGAGAAAAGTGATCACATAGTGGAAAGAGTGGTAACTCAAATTTTGAGGTCTTCTAAGGTGTGTTGAATGGATCTAAGCCTATAAGATATCCTAACATGTGTCTTAAGACCCTTGATATGTATCAGTTAGGGAAATTAAGGAGATGCTAAGGCCAAGTGTCAAAAGATGTCTAAAAAATATTGATTAAAGTGAGAGATGATGATTCTTCTTACATAAGAGAATAAAAATGATTTGGAAAACTTCCAGTGTAGGTAGAGGACTTCTTGTAACTTCCTCTTATTAGTGAAAAAGAGATAATTTACCCTAGTTAGCTTTAAAATTCCCAATGAAGTCTAATGATGAAGGAAATTTCATGGAAGCTGCTTGAAGAGATGCTACACCAATTTTGGAAGAGGATGATTATTTAGAATGGACACATATGTAAATCAATTTTCAACTCCTCTTATACTTCACCTACATGCATTATTACTAGTTTCCACCTTTGGACATATTTCCTTGTGTCTCATAGACTTTTTTTCCCTCTCTCTCTTTCCAATTGCTATAATTATGAACCATTTTGGCCATTGTAAAATAATACATCTAGTATGGCAAAGCCCTACTGGAATACCATTATACTTTACTTTTGAACATTGCATGAAAGTCTGACTATGAGTTGTGAACATATTTGTCTATGTGAGAGAGATTAATAGTGAAGATAAGTGATAATATCATCTTTTTCCCTCTATCCTTCATGTTTAAAAAAGAGTTCTAATCTAATAGGGCATGTGAAGTGTAGTTAGGATACTAGGCTCCTCTTCAAATAAGTTATTGTCTCTATGGCATGCAATCTACCCCTGGACTAGTTGTCTTGTTTATTTTCTCATGTGTGTTACCTTCACATTGAATCACTTATGTTAGGATCCTTTGAGGCTTAGAGTTGGTCTTAGGAAACTTTTTTATTTAATATAAGTATGATTTTTTGTGGGATGTCTCTTGGTGAATCACCACTTTAGCATAGTTTTACTTCATACAAACTTCTAGATCTTTCCTTATAAGCAACCATTAGAGTAGTTTACAAGCATTTAAAAGAATATATATAGAGATATCCCTCATAATACTAGAGATTCATCTCTCCTACAAGCTCCCACAAACATGAGAGATGACTCCATGCTACATTAAATTATAGGAGCTAAGGAGTTATAGGGTGCACAATTATATGAAAATAATAACCTCAACACTATCTCATCCATGTTAATTAAAATTAATGATGAAGGTGTGGAGTAGCCTATTACATTCTTTATTAAAGGTTTAGAATATTATGAAGTCAGGTACACCTTTGTGGAGAAACAAGTTCTTATTGTTGTAAGAGGACTAAAGAAGTTTGTGAATATGGTTTCAATTAATAAAATTCATGTTATGGTTTCTCATCATAGTACCAAGGAGTTTATTTTGAGCAAATACCTTAGTGAGAAGATATTAGGGTGGATCCCTAAGGTAATGGAATATGATGTTGATATCAAACTGATGAAATTGGTAAGGGGTAAAGGTCTTTGTTAACAATTAGCTTTAGATTTTAATGAGTCAAAAGAAGAGGTTCTAGTAAATAATGATTTCTCCCAACTAATTAGTTCTTTGCATATATATATTTGGACACAAGATGTGATCATATTTATTCAAAATGGTGAGTATCCTAATAATATGAGTAGACCACAAAGGAGATATTTTAGATTGAAATTTATTCCCTTTTGTCTTGTCGATGGTGTGATTTTTAGGAGGGACATCAATGTTGTGCTATTAAGATGCATTTATGATGATTACTTTGAGGTGTTGATTGATAAGTTTCATGATGGGACAACAGGGAGTCATTTCTCTCTAAGAACCACAACTACCAAGATCATGAGAGTAGGTTATTGTTGGCTTAGCCTCTTTAAATAATTCCATACTTGGGTGAGAAGGTGTGTACAATGTGCTTTATTTATAGGAAAATATAATCTTGTAACTATTCCTTTGAATCTTATCTAATTAGATCAACCTTTCATGGAACAGGTTATTGATTTCATTGGCATGATAAATCCCCCATCAAGTGCTAGTCATAAATCGATACTCATAGTAACTAACTATTTTGTAAGATGGGTTAAGGAAGTAAAATTAGAAGAAGCTAATGATAATGCTATATTAGATTTTTATGAAAGCAACATAATAATGTTTATCACTCCAAATATTATTTTTAGATAATTCTCTTGCTTTTATGGGTGTTAAGATAGCTGATTTGGTAACTAGTAATGGAATATTCTTAAGCACCTCATCCAACCGTTATCCTCAAGGTAATGGGTTGGCTAACTTAACTAAAAATAATTTGATCATCATCATCAAGAGAAAATTGGAGCATAACTATAGGACTTCGCACACCAAATTAAAGAAAGCCCTATGGGTTGACAGTCCCAAGAGGTCAATAGGGAATTCTCATTTTGTGTTTATCTATGGTAGAGAGGCTAGGTTGTCTATTTATTAAGAGTTGCCTACCTTAGAATTGGTACATAAATTATATTTTATTTAAAACACTTAAATGGAGGTGAGATTGATAGAATTAATGGAGTTTAAGAAAACTAGAGAGAAATCTCATTAAGCTATGGAACATCACCAAGTACTAATGAAGAGGTCTTTTGTCAAGGAAGCAACTCCAAGATAATTTCAAGAAGGTGACAGTATTAAAATGGGATGAAGATAGAGAAAAACTATGGATACATTCAAAATTTGACACCCTATGGAGTGGACCATATGTCATCCTCAAGTTCAAGAAAAGCAATTCTTTTAAGTTACCACGGATAAATGGAGATGAGCTACCTATCCCTATGAATGGGATACATTTGAAACCTTGTTATTGAGTGGTAAAGTTTAGTTTTGTAAATAGTAGATTAGGTGTGTATTTTATTTCTATTTTGTGTGTTTTGTTCCCTAAATGTTTTAGTTAAACACATGTTTATTGTACTTTGTGTTTTGGCCTTGTTTTCTATTTTTTTTTGTTGTCGAAGGTAATTCTATGTCAAACCTATTGTACATATAACTCCATATCCCAATGGATAGGATTAGGCAATTGGTCATGACATATCAAGCATGATACCCTTGGTAAATCACCAAGAATGCTGACCATTTCTACCATTAGTTAAAATGGATCAACCCCCTATATTAAAATTCTTGTATAAGGGTTGATTATAACATTGTAGGGCATTATATAGTTCTATTTGATGTCATTTCATATGTCATTATAGATTTAATCATAGTAAAATTTAGTCCTTGTGTTATTCAATGTCTTAAGGTTCATTTTAAGAGTCATAAATGAAGGTTATAGGTTTTCATAGTGTTCAAATAGTTCAAGATCAAATTATAGTTGATAGAACAAGTCCAAAATGACCTATTGGCTCAAAGACTTGTTTGGTACTTGGGAAATTTTCCAATTGGATAAGTACATATTTATTTTGGGGAAACTATTTCAGGTTTTCGTGATGCAATAGAATCTTAGGAATTTCCAAGAGATGGTTTATGAGTCATGAATAATAGGTAAATTAATTTTAATTTTTCCTACCTTTTTCTTAATTTGAATTTTTAAAACTAGTAAAAGGGATTGTCAGTGTTCTAGGTGGTTCAAATGAATTTTGATGTTATGTAAATTTTGAATAATGTTTTGATAGAAATTTATGGTATATATAGAGATCTTAAGAGTGGACTAATTCATATGTCATGAGGAAAGTGTGAGGTGGCAATCATATTAGCCATCATCATATGTGGGGTTTAGAGTTATAGAGAGAGTTTATTGATTAAGAAATGATTATTAGATTGTCTAAGAGTCCATTTTTATATTAGTATGGTTATATATTCTTGGGATTCCATATGAAGATCATGATGTGAAGAAATAGGGCAAACAATACTAAGTTAAGAAGAAGGTCAGCCAAAATGTATGAGGACTATGTAATATGATGTCATGAACTAAAGCTTCATGTGATTATAATGGTAATAGTTGATTTGAATTAAGTGTGTAATTCAAGGACCTTATAGATTAATAATTTGTTCTCATTACTTATAAAATAATGTGCATGATTAAATATGTTTATCCCCTGCATTATATATAACTTTTGTGTTTTTAAACAAAAAAGAGGTACATGTTTATGTGAAAGGCCTTGTTCAAGAAAAATAATACATGTTGGTGAGTGATGTTCAAATTTCATTTTGTTTTATTGGTTTCCATATTTATATACACATTTATTTAAGTATTTTTAGTTGTAAATTAACCAAGAACCCCTGTTACTATTGGAAAGGAAGTTGCATAAACCCTATTTTGCACATTTAACTTAGGTACAAACTATGTGCTAATGTTAAGAATTAAAGGAATTTGAAATTATGTTTTTGGACATGAATAAATTTCAATATTAATTTTGGGTGAACAAGTTTTTAATAATCAATCCAATAGTTTCAAGAATCATACAAGATAAGTAGACAAATACTATGATTTCTTGTGCCCTATTTTATTGGCACAAGATGTCTAGTGTTCTAAGAAAGAAATGGTCAAAAAAAAATTCATAATTAATATTAGAGAGTGATTTTAATTTATTTTATTATGTTTATAAAATTATGTAAGATTTATTTGGGTATTTTATTATGTGAAACTTCTCTACAGAAACTCAGACATATAGATAAATAGTTTCTTGATACAGTCAAACCTATTTAGAGTTAAAAAGTTATAACATTAGATTAATTAATGATACCTAAGGATTGGATAACATGTATTAAGTCAAGACAAAGTTATAAAATCTTTTTTGAGTTCTTGAAACCCTTTAAAACATCCACAGTGGAATTTTGAGTGCTCTCGGGTCAGATTGAGACAAGGAAAACCCTAAACTAGGGTTTGGGAGATGTAGGCATTTATAACCATCCAAAAAGGCCAAAAATATATAATCATACTAAAAATCATGTACCCTAACTGATTATAGTCTTTTTAGAAGGTGTACGGACTAGAAAGCATGGATTTCATGGATTGAGTTGGTTTAGGCCTAGAAGAGACCTAGTGAGATAGGCCAATGAAGGAAAGGGTATGTGTATTGAGTGTGAGATTGAAACAAGAGTTTATGAAGAGAGAGGAGGATAATGGATATATAAAAATTTCATTATTTTCCCTAGGTTGACTATACATTTCTTAGACCAAGTAGGTTTGCCCATTAGGAGGGCTAATTAAGGAGCCAAGTAAACCTACAAGTACTAAACTTTTAAAAGTAACCTAGCTTAATATTTTGTGAGAAGGAGGGGCTTGATAAAGGGTACTAAAAAAAATATTGTTTTCCCTAAAATATATTTTTATGGAATATAATAGATGATTTATATTTAAATAGAGATAATAACATTTGAAGGCAAAATATTAACTATTGAGTGAAAAATGCTCAAAGTAAGTGATAGAGATGGTTTTATATGGTTTGAAATAATATGATGAGATTTTTTAAGTTTTTTATAACTTTTTTTAAAATGTGTTTGAGATTTATTCCATTTGGTCAAGATTGGCCTAGTTTTACCTAATGAAGCTTTGCAAGTTTACATGGAAAGAGAACGATAATTGTTGGTTGAGGGAATAACTCTACATAATTTGGTATCAAAGCCATCTACATGATCTATGAAGGTATACAATTGTGTGAACATGGTGATTATATTTCACGTTGCATATTGAATAAGGAATTTTAGGTAAGTGGACAAAGAATAAAGTTGAATGGAGTCTTGTTGCAAGATAAAGTTGAGATAGTAGACAAGAGAAGGTATGAGGCATTATGTGATTGATTAATTGATTGATTGATTTATTGTATTAATTATGATGAGTGATAGGTTAAATAAATAAAATAGTGAATGAAGTAGTGGTATCCCTTACAAATAAGAGGTATTAACAAGCTCAAAGAAGAGATAAGCTCATAAAGAGATCTTGAGATGTGAAGGATAGGTGTGAAGGACAAGAAGTTGAAATTCCCTACTGAGGTCTGAGAGAGAGGGTTTTAAGTGTGAATGAAAAGAGGAGGTTGTCTAAGTGAGGCCAAGAAAATGAGAGAGGGTATGTACCCGAGTAAGGTATTCAAGAGGAAGATGAAAGGAGAAGTAGAGAGAAAAGTGAAGGAGAGGATTGAATATGATAGCCATAGTGAGAGAGAGATGTAAAAAGAGATGAAGGAAATGAAGAATACATTAGAAATAATGGAAAGATACTTATTGATAATGTGTAATTTGTATAGTTTTCATTGTGGACTCAAGATTAGAAAAAGGTTCAAGTGTAGCTTCATAAAAATAATGTAAGAGAGAGAAAGCTAACAAGTGATGGAACAATTGGAGAGGTAGTTGAAGGAGATGGAAACACAACTTTCCATAGAAGAGGAGAGAGAGGAAATATATCCTCAAAAAATTTAAACTAACAATGATTTGTCATGGTTGAATGTAGATGAAGAGCATGATTGTAATAAATAAGATGAATGGACAATAGTCCATAAAGAAGAAGAAGATGATGCATGTAAAATTATAGGTACAACTAAAGATGAGGTTTTTTTTCACCCTCAATATGGTTAACTACTTGATGGAAAAGAGTGGAGATATTAAAAGAAGTAAATAGTATAAGATATAGAAGATAAAGGCATAGTAGGTGATGAAATGCATGTGATTTTTTGATGAGAAGTTTGAAGAGGAAGATAATGTGTTGTATAAAGACACAATATGATTGTTTTAAGAGTTCTTAGGATCAACTAAGAAGAAAGAAGCACATAGAGTTCTTGAGGAAAGAGAATAATAGGTAAAGGAAGATCAGACTAAATTACTAGTCTATGAAGAGAAGATGCAAGGTGAAGAGGGGGCTAGTTTGATAGTCAAAGAAGGAGTACATGTAATGAAGGATAGTAGGATATAGGATGTGGATGACAAAATTATGAACTTGTAATAGACCTTGGAATGGTCAAAATAGGAAGAGAGTATGAGGTGGGTCAGATATGTTGATGAGGAGGCAATGCTAGAGGAAGAAATAGAAAGAGAATGGAAATTCATGCTCATTCCCTTAAAGATTGAAGATTATCATGAGTGAAAGAAAATAAATAAGAGTGATTTCAAGTGAAATAAACAATATGAGAAATAGAAAGAGAGAGAATAAAGGAACACACAGATAAATAATTAGAGGCATAGGTGTAGCAACAAGGTGCACACATTTATATGAGAACCTAAATGAAGAACATTGGAGTCAAGTTATTTTTTCTCCTTGGTGATATGATGAATGGGAATCTTAGGAATGCCCAAGAGTTTGTCTAGGAGTCATGAATATGAGTTAAAATTTAATTTGAAAATTTATCCCCTTTTTCATAATTTGAATTTTTAAAACTTGTAAAAGGGATTTCGAGTGTTCTAGGTAGTTAAAATGAATGTTGATGCTATGTCAATGTTGAATAATGTTTTTATATACCTTTATGGTCTCTTGAGAGGTATTAAGAGTAGACTACGTCATATGTCATGAGGAAAGTGTGATGCGGTAGTCATATTAGCCATCACCCTATGTGGGTTTTAGAGTTATATAGAGAGTTTCTTGATTAAGAAATTATTACTAGAGTGTTTGAGAATCTATTTTCATAGTAGTATGGTTATATAGTCTTTGGAATCTATAGGAAGAGCATGAGGTGAAGAAATAGGGCAGATAAGACTAAGTCAAGAAGAAGGTCTACCAAAATGTATGAAGATTATGTAAGATGATGTCATGAACTAGAGATTCATGTGATTATAATGGTAATAATTGATTTGATTTAAGTTTTTACTTGAAGGAACTTACATATTAATCAATTGGCCTCAGTACATAGAAAGAAAGTGCATGATTAAATATGTTTATCCCCTACATTGTATACAACTTTCATTTTTGTGGTATAGGTTTATGAGAAAGGCCTTGTTCAAGAAAAATACTACATGTTGGTGAGTGAATTTTAAATTACCTATTGTTTTGGTGGTTTCTATATTGATATTCACATTGATTTATGTGTTTTGATTTGAAAATTAACCAAGAACCCTTGTTATTGTTGGAAAGGAAGTTGTATGAACCCTATTTTGCACATTTCACTTAGGTGAAAATTATGTGTTAATTTCAAGAAATAAATGACTTTGAAATTGTGTTCTATAAAATGACTAATGATCAATATTAATTTTGGGTGAATTATTTTTTAATAATGAATCAAATAGTTTCAAGAATCATATAGGATAAGTAGACAAATACAGTGATTTTTGTACGTTGTTTTGTTGGCATATACAGTTTGGGGTTCTAAAAAATGAAATGGTCAAAAATTTGGTTGTCATGAATGTTGGAGAGTGATAGTAAGTTATTTTTTTGTGTTTATCAATTTATTTAATATTTATTTGGGTATTTTTTTATGTAGAATTTCTCTACATAAACTTAGACTTGTAAACAAATAGTTTCTTTATACAGTCAAACTTATTTAGAGTTGAAACAATGTAATAATGGATAAATTAATGATATATAAGGATTGTAAAGCATGTAATAAGTCAACATATAGTTAATAAATATTTTTTTAGTTCTTGAAACCCTTCAAAATTTCCACAATGGACTTTTGAGTGCTCTCGGGTCAGATTGAGACAAGGAAAACCTTAAACTAGGGTTTGAGAGATTTAGGAATTTGTAACCATCCAAAATGTAAAAAAATTTGTAATACCAATAAAAATCATGTTACATAACTTATTATAGTGTTTTAATAAGGTGTAGGGACATGAAATTATGAATTTAAGGACTAAGTTGGTTTAGGACTAGAAAACACCTAGTGAGAAAGGCCAAAAAAAGAAAAGGTATGTGTAATGAGTGTGAGATTGAAACAAGAGTTGATTAGTCTAGAGGAGGATAATGGGTATATAAAATGTCATTAGCTTCCTTGGGTTGATCATACTTTTCTTAGACCAAGGAGCTTTGCCCATTACGAGGGATAATTGAGGAGCCAAATAAGCCTACATGTACTAAACTTTTCAAACTAACCTAACTTGATATTTTTTAAGAATTAGGGGATTAATAAAGGTTACTCAACAACCTATTTGATTTTCCTCGAAATAGTTTTTTTATGGAATAGAATAGAGGATTTGTATTGAAATAAGGCTAGTAGTATTTTAAGGCAAAATATTGACTATTAAGTGGAAAATGCCTCAAGTAAGTGATATATATGGTTTGTAATAATATGATGAGATGTTTTAATCATTTTAAAACTCTATTTAATAGGTGTTTGATTTTTAGTCCATTTGGACAAGATTGGCCTAGTGTTGGCTAAGAACACTTTGAAAGCTTACAAGCAAAGAGAAAAAGAATTTGTAAGCTGAGGGAATAGCTTTGCGTAATTTTGGATAAGTATTGGGGACTTGTTGGGGAAATTGTCCTAGAAATTTACCTGAAGATAAAATTATTTTAGACATTTTGTCCATAGAAAAAAAGCTAAGTGCAAATTGTTTCAAACATTTTTTCTAAAATAAAAATCATGAAGACACAAGTCTCGTAGACAAATTGTCCCATATAAAAAGTTAAGGACATATTATTTTGGTGAAAATATCCAAAACATAAGTCCAGACAAAGGAATAATTCTTTTAGATAAAGTGTTTGAGAAAAATGTCTAAAACACAAAGCTCGATGACCCATATTATTTTAGGAAAATTAGTCGATGTAAAAAGTCCAGAGCCATCATTTTTATCAGTGAATTTTACCAAAGACAAATATCCTACGGAAATTACCCACAATAAAACCTTTGATATAATTTAATTTTTTTAGGAAAGTTGATCTAGTAGAGTATGACATTTATGTAAATGTTAAAAATGAGCCTAGGAAAAAATCATTGGCATTCAAAAAGTGACAGTCATGTAGACATCATTGATGGTCTCATAAAAATCATACGGATGTCAAAATAAATGTCCTGTAGAAAACCTTTGGGGTTTATAAAATTATGATCATATAGATGTCATTAAAGGTCTTGAAAACATCAATAACATTCATGTGGATGTAAAAGTTAAGTCATGGAAAATAATCATTAGGGGTACAATTTTGATTGTCATGTAGATGTCAAATACAATTGCATATATGTTAAATGATAGGAGAATAGACATGAAATTTTAGCCATGGTAAATATCCTTTTGAGTTATAATAATGGGTCCCAATAGATATATGATTAGTTTTCAAGCATACATCTAGATTTGATGGTGTAAACAAAGTAAAAATGTCAATAAATATTAAGATTAAATCACATTTGATAAATTAGATCATGATTTATGACTTGCATTTAATCACACAAATAGATCTAATGGTGGGAGTGAGATTCAAAGGTCAAAGAGCTCATATCAAATGTAATGTTTCCAACTATCATAATCTTAATACCTTTGATCAATGATCAATGGCCAGTATTTAAGGTAAAAGCAAAGAGGCTCTAGAGGAGACCAATAAATCAAATTTGACTGGATCCTAGATGGATAAAATAAGACTACATGTCCAAGTGATGAAAAATAAAATTATATAATGGAGAAAATAACATGGAAAGGATAATACCACACAGGCATACATGAAATACCAAGGATTCTATGATGAAGCTTTTCAGAGTCATATGTCACCATGAAGGCACAGTCGAGGTCCAAGATAAATAATGACTACTAGATATAAATAATTGGGGTCTATAAGACTATTGAATGACTATATATGGTAAATATAATTTTCTAGAAGATAATTAGTAGCTTATAAAAAAATTATGATTGTCATAGCATATGTTTCAACTCTCTCTATTTCAGTTTCAAATTCTCAAGAGATCATCCTTGATGAAAGGATGTTTCTTATGCATAACAAAGGGAGCTCTATGCCACATTTCAATAGTTTTGTGTTTCTATATCCATTAGTCCCATTAGAACTTTCATGGCCTATTTATAAATTATTCCTCCTACAATTATAACTCCTCTTATCATTTGAACATGTGTTCTAGTGACCTTTAAACTTTATTATTTCCTCCTCTCTCTAAAGTTATATAAGTCGATGCCATTTTGGCCTTTGTAATGGAACTCCACTTCATGTATGGAAAATCCCTACTAGAATGATGTCATATTTTTCCTTTGGACATTAATTCAAATCTGGTTTAGAGTTCTTGAAAATTCTCTAAGTGTGCAAGCGACGTATGGTGATGTAAAGTGATAATTCTCTATCCTTTCTTCCCTTATCATTTCATGTTTGTGAAATATTTAATTTTATAATAGGTCATATGAAATGTTATCAAGATTATGAGCCTATATTTTAAGTGTAAAACTATCCTTATTATCTTCAAGTACCTTATGGTTCACTTACCTTGGATAGTTTTCATGCATCTCACCTTCATATTGAAATATTCATGTTAGAATCCATACGACATGGAAGTTAGTTTGTATGCCTTATTTTTTAGTTCAAGAAAGTATAATGGTCATATTTAAAACATCTTGGTGTATCACCACCTTATATTAGGTTCATTTCATACAACTTACAACTATATTTCCCCATAATCAACTAATCTAGTAGGTGTGAGCATTTCAAGATACATTCAAGGAGCTAGCCCGTAAATCTAGAGGCTCAGTTCCACTATAGGTAAAACCACATACGTCAAAGTATTCCCATGTTTCCCAAATCTATAATAGGCTTCAATGCCCTCTTCTAGGGTGCAAGATATGGTGACATCAATTCCTTTAGATGAGTAATTATGAAGGAATCATATTTATGCACATCATTATATAAATGGGTAAATGACTCATATTGTTTATAAAACACTATTTCCTTTGAAGGAGAAATAATCCATATATTAAAAATAAATTTTAATTCCAAATCTAAGGGTCTAAATTCTAGCTCATTGTATCATTCTAAATAAAATGGTGACTGGGTGAAGCAGCAATGCTCAGAGAGGCCTAGACAACTTGCTCTTATACTGATGATAGGTTTTAAACCTTTAATGGAGAAAATTCAAAGCTCAAATTTTCATAATCATTGTTTTATCTGATCAAAATCACTCAATTAATTAATCTATAAGGTTACATTTAAATAGGTTGATAAACTCTTATAATTTAGTAGATTTTCCAACCACTTTATCTTCCACAAATTTTTAACCACCATATAATCTCTCAACCTCCTATTCTAACTATGTGAGTTTCTCTAACAACTCACTCACCTATATAACAATATTTCACCTAAATATATTTGTTCATATAATAATGTTATCACTAATAATATTATTTCTAACACACAATGCCTTTTATAATCACCTGAGTAAATTCAAATGATAATGTTTCATATTAATTCACTATGATTCACAATAGGGATACAACTATATTTTTAATGAAATGTGAATAAAGGTGACCATTGTATCCAATGGGTCCAACCATCTTGAAATCTATTTAATAATAATGGTAATTATTAATAAAAATTATTTATTTTCAATAAATTTTCACCTCATGTTAATAAATAATATAGTATTATTGTTTAATTAACTACCAAGGTAAACTAATGGTCAATTAAGTCAACTTAGTCATTAAATTATCTAAAAATTAATATGGCATACATCAACATGGAACTAAAGTGTAGATGTTAAGGATCCAATAAAACATGTTTATGCTAAAAATCTATTTGGAGTTTTTAAGTTTTTTTATTTATTTTTTATATTTTTAGAATATGCTAAGATTTTTAACCTTAAGTTGGATATTTGACATTTTTTTCATCATGATTGGATAATTTTAAAATGTACATATCATGTTCCTCTTAATTATTTTCATGTTTATTATATGAACTAATTATATCATTTAGACCATGGATCAATTTGCCTTCATGACAAAAGGAAATACCTTGATAATTTTGGTAATTTTTTTCTTCTATTTGGTATAATCAAAGAGTTCCCAGTGTAAATGCAAATAGAGATGTAGTAGGCATAACCCAAACCCATGTTTGGATTTATTTAGTACCACAACAAATTAGTACTATTATGTTTCCCAAGGAGTATTTCTAACCTACTTCTTTTTGTAAGTCTTTTAGATGAAATACAAGAAAGTTTGACATTACAAGTAGTATTCTTATATGTAAGATCAATATGATTATTCCAAAATTAATCACCACCCATGAATAAATTGATTATTAAATCTTTGTTACATGAACTCTTTTCATGTCATTCCCCTTTAGATTATTGTGTATTATATGGACCTTAGATTATCCCCATGTTAAGTAACATTTAAAAAGTAGTCATATAAATATAAGGAATACCACATTTTTGTTCATAATTTCCTTAGGTAATTTATATCCTTCTTTTGTGTGAGAGATAAAAATTTAGTATTTGAAGGAAGGTATATTAACTTCCTTTAGATGAGGAATTATGAAGAAATCATATCTATGAACACCATTATATAAATGGGTACATGACTCATATTGTCTATGTAATACTCTTTCCTTTAATGGGTAAATAATCCCTCTATTAAAAAATAAATTAATTCCAAATATATGGGTCTAAATTCTAGCTCATATGATGTGCCTTTGAATTGAATAGTATAATATTGAAGGGATTCATCATCACATGACTTGATATCTTGTAAATGTCCTAATGTAAGCTTTGTCACCTTGTGGATATTGAAATTCATGAATAAAACATCTTATAATTATGAAAAATCTGTTAAAGAACCTATTGGTAGTATATAGAACCAATTTTGAGCCTCATCAAAAATGGTTAGATGGAATACTTTTATAAATAGTTTGGCATAAGTTGCCCATTGACCAAAATAATGTATACAGCTAATCATGTGGTTTAATGGGTATTTATGACTCAAAAATAAAGGTAAATCTAGTAGTTCAAAATTTGGTGGATAAGGATATTAAATTATACATTATACAAGATATTGATTGTTAAATTAAGTCACATTTGCATTAGTATTATGGAAATCCATTTGCATTTGAAGCATAGAAACCTATTTTTAAAGATCCTCAATGGTGGTCATCATATAAATAAGATAATCAATGGTAAAAATGGTGCTTTTTGTAAATTTTATCATTATTTCCAACCCACCACCTTTTTTTAATCTAGACATATGAGTATCATCATCCTCATGGATAACAAGTGAAAGTTCATGATCACTAAATTTAGGATATTTTGGTAGTAGTATTGGATCTTTTAATTTTGGTACTTTTGGTATATCATTTGAATATCTTGTAGAATTTAAATAATTTGTTTCATTCCCTTTATAATTATTTTTAAACAATTCATAATTTCCTTATGTATTTGTCAAAAATTTTGATGATCATATGAAGGATCATCTTAGTCACATGTAACCACTTTTGTAGTAGAACGTGCATTAAGGGGATAATTATGTGACTTGTCTCATTGGTGACTCATGTATTTTTATAAGAATCCCAAGACTTGATGATTTTTATTATATTTAAAAAATACATGGTGGGTTATACCTTGTTGATGTTTTCTCAATACTTATCCTTTGTATACATATTTTAGTAAATATCAAAGTCCAAAATCATAGGATGGTGGTGTAGAAAATATGGGTAAAGGATATTTATCTTACTTAAGATGTATCAAATCATCTCTTTATATGGTGGGATCATAATTTTTTTAAGAGGGATGGTAGATACTACCATTCAAAGACTTAAAATATATAAATGACAATGTACAAGGGTGATAATCAGATCTACAATAGGATAATGAATTGTAAAACTCAAATAAAACATATGTTAAATTCATTAAATTGAGATAGGCTAAGAAAACAAGTATAACTATGATAGATTTGGAAATGGCAAAGAAATAATTTACTTATCTAGTTTTGAGGCTAACATAATTTTAACTCTAGAACAAGAAATAAAAATACTAGCATAAGATTGTAGAATAGTCACCAAATTATATAATGAGTGCATTTGGAACCATCGACACTAACATCAACCTTAGATATTAGCATTGACACTATTATTTGAACTAAATGTAAGTGTCATATATAGAATACCTAATTTAAAAGGATGTGACCACATTGATGCTTATGGGTTTTACTTTTCATTCACTATGGTGAATTTTTATGTGGGTCATGGACTATCACTCTTTATGAAATTGTAAAACCCTAGCTATTCATTTTCTTAGTGACCATGGTAAAAATGGGTTAGTGAGCTCATAATTTTGAGATAAATACAAATATCCCTATGTCAATTAATTATACCAACATATCCACAATTTTTAATATGGCCTCAGATTGGTGTAGTGTTCCCCTATGTGTTGACTTGTGTGTGAATCATGTAATATGTGGAAAACATGTACTATAGTGACCTATCTTATAACATGGAAAATATATATCTTGGGATGATAGATCAATACTTAAGACCTATAGACATGTTGTCCCTATGATTGATATGGAAATAGTATAAAATATGGAAGCTTTTCTCAATTAAATGCTTGATATAATTATTTTGATAGTTGCATTGGTCTCTTTAGATATTTTCTGGATGAGCAATGAATGAGTGATTGTGAATATATACCATTCCTATTGAGAAATATATCATAGTAAATAACTTAGGCCAACCATTAGGATATGTTTCATTTAAAAATTGGACAAATTTAATGGATTGGAAACCTATGTTAGAGTAGGACACTAGTGTTAACATAGTAGTTTAGGACTGATGCTTGTGTCTTGGTAGTTAAAAAACATGTATAGGATTATAACTTACAAGGGCATAAGATAAACATATTATAATCATTCTAGGTAATATATAAGTTCTAGGTCATTAGTGTAATATTAGTCAAACTAATAGATAATCCAAGGGTATAATATAGAGAAGGTGCAATACTTTTGAAAGCAAGAAGGTCAAAAACTAAGAGGGGTAACCAAGGCCTAAGTTTTCCAAGTATACAAGACCGAGGTGATATATAATTCATAAATATCATCTACATTAGTTTAAATTAACTCAATAATATTAATTTAAAAATTCAAATAAATATAAAACCTATGTATAGTAATATTCCCATAGTGAATGCATTCCTTTAATGTAGTAAGATAATTCTTCGGTGTAGGAATGCCCCACATCTATATGTCCATGTCATACAAAATATGTATGTCCTACATATCATTCATGTATATAGTGAATTTCATGTGTATAGAAAAAACTTAATATATATTGTACCATATATATTATGAATCCTAAATTAAGTAAATAAGCAGAACACATAATGCATAGGCCCTGGTTTTAATAATTGTTACTATCTCTTATAATTTTAAGAGTTTTGATTTTGATTTTTTTAAAAATCTATATAATTCTAAAAGAATATCCCATTAATTATATGGTCACATGTAGGTCATGTGTTAAATGTGTCTAATATTACCCTTCATGATTAAGAATCAACATGTGTATTCATGTCATAATCTAAAAAAATATATTTGCTATGAAATATTCATCATTTTCATCATCATCCATATAGTCATGTGTATATTGCATATTATTATAAACCTTAGTACTATTTGAAGTGTGATACATAATATAATAATGTGCCAATGTTCATTGTCTAAAATGTGAAGAAGTATGTAACACTAGTCTAGGAGTAGATAATGTCTATTTTGAATATTGAAAAATCCTTTGATCTAAAGAAAACTAAAGTGTTGGTCATATAGGAAAATACATTATCTTCCTTTGAGAATTTTAAATATAAATTTATTATGAGTATAATAGGGATTTCTGAACTGGGGACCTAACACTATATAAGATATAGTAGATGAGACCCTTAAATCCTAGATAATCATAAAATTATGCTACTAAACAAAAATATTACAACATAGATAAAAAAATATCTAGAAGATAACACACAAATAATAAAAGATCAGATGGAATTTTTGGCCTCATGAGACTTCTTCCTAGCTATTGATCATTCTATTTAGCTCTATTTCTAACCTCTATTGTATATAAGACAATTTATTTGTCTCCTTGACCCATTATCTACATTTATTTTCTTATTGGTCTCACCACCTTACTTGAAATATCCCCAATGAATCCTAAGAGACTCAATAGATGCAATATTATCTTTCATTAACATTTTGCTCGCATATAAAATAAATCTGATATTATCCTTCAGTTATTTATTTTCTTGGTAAATGGTTTTGACCTATTATTTCAATGAATAAATGACCTTAGGATAGATTTATAAATCTTGAGTTCTTCATTAATCATTGCTATCGTACTTTCACCCTTCAAATTTTATACTACCTTATTAAATTTAAGATTAAGGAAATTTATGTCAATAAGAAAATTTTCTATAGATTGAGATCCTTTTTTAAGGGTTTTTAAATTTCCTTTATTACATGTTTCCTCTTCTGTTTGTCATTCTCATCTAAAGATCCAATTGTTTACTTAAGAAAACAACCTTGATATGTTTAAGTTGATAAGAAATTGGTGTGGGTGAAGGAGAAATAATATCATTATTAAGAGGATATTCATATGGAATACATGAAATATAAACACCATATTACCATGTATATAATTCACACATATATGTATTGAATATGGTACTTCACACATATTATGTATCCAAGGACATCATAATAATTGTCAAATTCCCATGTACTCAATACAACTAAGAATAAATTAGAAACTATGGTAGGAATAGTTTGTGAAGTAATACAATCCTCCTAATAAGGTTTTGTTTATTTGTATTGAATATATTAATTATATTCACTGTATCCATCAAATATTATATCTATATTCACTAAAAATAAGGAGTGTCTGAATAATACTAACCTTGGTATTTTTTCAAGTTACTAAAATTTTTGTGTGGGTGAAAGAGAAATAATATCATGCTTAAGAGGATATTCATATGGAATACTTGAAATAGGAACACCATATTACCATGTATATAATTTAAAAATATGTATATATAGTATGATATTTCACACACCTTAATAATCCAATGATATCCTAATAACATAATAAATTCCGTCATACTAGGTAAAACTATGAATTAAAAAAAATATGGTAGGAACAGTTTATGAAGTAACACAATCCTCCCAAGAAGGTAAGTTATTTCCATTGAATATCTTGATTGTATTAATTATAGTCATAAATATTATTTCTATATCCAATAGAAATAAGGAGTGTCATGGTGAAAATCTTTTCACTTGAACCATTATCTATCATGACATTATGTATAGGATTAAAATCAATATGTTTATGTATAAAAACATTGCCTCATCAAAATACTTTTCATGAACAATCTCATGTTTATAAAATGAAATAGTAGGTATATGTTTATTTGTAGTCTGATGTGGGCCAATAAAACTATCTAGAAGATGTTATTCCTTATTTTGATAAATATAAGAAGTCAAAGGAGGATGTGCAGTGTAATACATATGGAATTTATGACTTAGTAGTAGTCTCTTATGTTGTATGATTGGGAAAGGAATAAATAAATATTTTCAACTTATCATTACCATTAGGTTATACCTATGAATAATTTTTAGATGGCTTAAAATCAATTTGTTTTCATCTATCAGATCTTATATATTATGTTTCAAATTGATGCATCTATTAGTTAAATGTTATGGGCACTATGATAATGACCATTCATAATATTGTTGAATCCATTATATTTAATATTTATCATATCGACATCTTTTTTAAAAGGACATATAAAATATTTTCCTCAAATAAGTTATGTAATACCTTGGAGGTTCTAGTAAAGTGTGAAATTTCTTCCTTGAAGGGACTGAGAACACAAGTTGATTAGTTGGTTGTGAAATTATGTTAACTATTAGTTTTACATCATTATATTAAAACTTTATTTTAATTGTAAGGATGTATTACTTGGATTAATTGAAATAGAATATGTTAGAGGGTTGGACCCATTCTTTATCTTATCTATTGTAATGATTTTAAATTAGCCATATTTAATTTTGTGATATATGTCATCAAAATATTGGTATTTTTCAAACACAATAAAATCATGTAGAGGAGAAATAAATATTTGATTTAATATATATTTTAATTCATTATTATACATTTGATTTTTAATTTTATAAATCTTAGTCTTGTAATAGATTACATAATCACTAATAGGCTCATCAAATCCTTACTTAAGATTTGGAGTTTAAGAATAAGACATCTTATCATTGGTTTTGATTGGAAATTATGTTATAAATTGATCAACTAAAGGGTGGAATGCATGAAGTGAGTGGAAATGGATATGATAAAACCAACATAAGTCATAGTCATTAATACTCCATAGAAACAACTTAGTAAATAAATTATCATTGGACACATAGTCCAAAATTCTACATGACAAGTTTTAAGATGTTATTATTGATTACCCTTACCAGAATACAATATAAGGTTAGGTGACTCAAACCCTATTAGTAATGGATACACTAAGACCTCAAGATCTAGTGTATTATGTAATAACACATGATAATTAATAGTGTGACCTAATCTATAGTAACTATGTTTTAATTTTAAAACATTATTTTGTGATAAATAACTATTTGTACAAGGGGTTTAACATTAGTTATAGTAAATGGTGTGGTAAAATATAGTGTGGAATTATTATTAACAATAAAAGGTATGGTATATGTTGTGTAAGGATAGCCATAGTAATATAAGGAAAAATTTGAATTGCTTCCACATCTTGTGTGGGCATCATGTGTAACCAAAGGTGTAGACCTAGGGAAAGTATCAATAGTGTTAGTACAAACAGCTATTGTATAATTATTACCTCCAAAAATTTTATTATTGTTAAGATAAATTTATTAATTTTGTTGCTTAGATGTGACAAACTTAATAGTATTTTTTATTTCATCTCTGGTTGCATGTAATAATGATCATGCATGTGTGTATTCATATGAAGATGTTATGTTAATTTTTGTCTATCAAAATTTGAAAATATATTTTAAACATTAGATATGCCTTCCATTTTTAATAATTAATTGATGATAAATCATAAATCAGATCTTAAAATCAAAGTTAAATACATAAATCTCATACCCTAGAAAAATATAAGGAAAACCTAAGCAACCTAGGTTTTTGATGTTCTCAAGATAAGGGTTAGGTTCACCTCAAAAAAAATATATTTTTAGATTAAGTATAATTAATGAGATAAAAATATATAAAATTTAGATTTATCAATAAGTACACTAACTAAAAAAATTTAGTGTATCAATATAATATTATTGATTCATTGTAACTTTCTATGAATATCAATACTAAATGAATTACGTATTTATCTTGTTTCTTATATGTGCACATATGTGACATGGTATAGTTGTAATTAGAGATTAGTAAGTGAAATGTGAGTGTTGATATCTAGCAATAGAGTATTTGTACCTACTGGGATAGGTCCACACTTTTAGGATGCTTCTAATAGTGTAGAACTATTTACTAGAGTATATAACAATCTATGTTGACTACACTAATTCTATAACTATTTTTATTTGCACTTGTATTTTACATTATTTCATATATATTCATTATATCATGAATGGCTATGTTTTCCATCTCCTTTATTTGAAACCCTGTCTCTTTACATTATAATATGAAATCATTATATTTGTGGGAAATGGGTGAAAGGTATGAGTTGTGTTGACCTCAACCACCCTTTCTAAATAAGTACTACCTATGTAACAAATAATATAAACTGGGAATTAAAATTGAATGTAGATATCTAGATACCTCACCTAACTGACTAGGTGATATCAATTTAATATTAACATGCATTGAAATCTTCTATATGCCATTAAATTTTTAAAACCCTATTATTTGATCTTGAAGTGGTACTCAAACATACCTCAAAAATTTCTCCTTTAAGGTGTTTTATATTTATGAAACATATGATAAGTCATTTGAATGTCCAAATTGATTTATAATGATAGATAGATAGATAATTCATAGATATGAGTAGGCTATCTTGATATGTTTATAAAGTTGAATCATTAAGTTATTTCCTTTGAACAAATAGGTAAAACATACAAGTTGGCATATATGGAGAATTATAATTTTGGAAAATGATTATTAAAGGGAGCATGGATATATTTGACCCATGTGGAAATATCTATAGTGCATCACTATTTGAAGAGATAAAAACTATCCAAAGAATAATAATAATAATATCAGATCAAAAGACAATATGAGAATGATACTCAGATATTTAGGAATAAAGTATGAAAATATTTTTTCATAGTAACAAAAAATTAGGATTTTGAGACCATATATGGATGAATATCTAAGGAAGAATGCAAAAAGAGGCATGTAAGTGTGCATATCTCAAGTATGTTAAATATTGGTAAAATCTAACATTGTTAAGTGGATAATACTAAATATGATTGTCTAAAACTATGTATACCTCATGGAAGTGATAAATAAAAAACATGATGCATTTAAAGGTAGCTTTCTATAGTGGATGTGATTTATTAACAAAGTAATAAATTCAAACCCCTACAAAGAGTTGTAAATGTAATCATATGAGTATTTAGCCACAGTAACCCACCTGTAACCTAAGTTAATGTATATATTTAATAATTATATGGGAAAAAATAGATACATAAAATTTATAATGCTATGTATGATGTGTATCTAATGAATAAGATAAAGGATTCTTTTTTGTATTTTATGAATATTTTCTTATTTTAAAATATATGAAAAAACAAAGAGTTTAAGGAAGCCACATGTAGGGCACAATGTATATAATAATAAATATATTTAAAATACTATGGTACAATAAATATTCATTGATGATGTTTACAAAATATTTTTTCATTTCTTCAGTTTATGAATATTTTTATAGTTTGCCTAAAATAACATTAGAGAAGTAAACAATAAGAATGTATAGTAAAATAGAGTTTCAAAATATGTATGCATGGAAACCATCAATGACCTAGAATGAATAAATATATCTATATAAGGTTATATAGACACCTTTAAAATGATTTATAGAATGTTAAATGATCATTATAATAATGATGGTAATGATTTCTAGTGATAAACTATGTTATTTCAAAAAAATTGAGAAGTCATTGTGTGATGTTAACTTCAAGTGAATCTATCTCTAGAAATATGTTTTATATTTTATTTTTTAGGTCCTATTAATAAATGGTTTTATTATCAATAGTTTCATTCAAGGTTTTAGCCCTTCCATTGATAATACGTGTAGTCATACTAACTTATATAGGCACACAAACGAAACATTTGGCATAAAGTACAAAAGTTTTAGGATTATTAGAATACATTGTATGAATTTTATTATGAAAGTTTTATGTAATCAATACATGTTACTTATGTCTAAAAATTAATGACAAAAATAGGATTTTTAATAATTATCTCTCTAAATTCTTGACCAACACAATCATGAAGCCTTGTATTATCCAAAATATGTGACATTTTAAAATTTATAATTTATAAAATACATAATGCTTTCATCTATTTCAAAAAAAATAATTACTATGATTAATGCTGATTGATGAACATTCATATGTTATCAGTGATTTAATAGATGAAAGGATGAAAAAATCCTAGAGTTAAAATCTAAAAAATAGATTTGAAAATTATTGATCAACCCCTAATATGATACAAGTTTCCAAAACCCTAGGTTGAATGTAATAAAAATATAAAATCCTAGGAGAACCTTTTCATGACATAGGTACGCAAGTAGAAAATAGGGTTAGGCTGAATAAACAATAGAAATTGATCAAACATAAAATAAATAATTAAAGAGTATAAGAAAGGGTTGTATGAAACCCTATGTTGAGCATTGGAAAGAGTTAGGGTTCACTGTTTAAATTTATCCTAAATATATATTTTACCAAAAAAGGTATAAAAAATTTATATTAAATTGAAAAATATACAACTGTATAACATAATTCATATCTATTTAAGAGTTTAATTAACATAAAAAATCCCAAATATTACAATTGAAATATAAAATGTTGAAATGAATTGAAAAGGAGGTTTGGAAATGTTCATACCTTCATTATTTTATAAACAAAAGTTTGTATTATAATTTTTCTTATTGTACTTGAAATATGCATATGTCTAATACAAACCTATATGTATAAAATATTTAATTTTGTAATCATATATACAACAAGCTTCACCACTTTTGTTGTATCCATATTTCACTAGGTGCATCTCTATGTCATTGGGTGTGTCTATGCAGGGTTTCAAAATTTGTTTTTTCTATTAATTATGGTTTGTGCCTTCATGTCTATGATTTTAACTTTGATTTGTAGATTTTTATGTAAAAATATGCTATGTGGCTAAATATCCTTTTTGGCCTAGCTTACACACTCTAAACTAAATCATAATTAATGGATTTGGGAAACCTCTAAATCAAAATTACAAACAACATAGCCATCATAGTTAGAATTATACCTCCACATATTTCTTATGGTGTCTAAATGGAGTAAATTAATTAATTATTGTAACCTCATCTTTGGTATAGAAGTTATTAATGTTAATATTCAAGTATAATTATCATACTTTAACACAAGGTAATTTGTAGAGATACCAAGTCATATAAGTCTCACAATTATTTAGGATTTGATTCAATCGATCTAAACATGAATGGAATTTTTTGTCTCTACACTTGATTTCTAGAGTAGTGAGGTTTCAAATGTTCTTCTCATTTTCACTCTATTATCCTTCATATTTTATGATTTTTCAAATGGCTTATATTTATAGGATGATTTATGATAACTAATACATTTGAACAAGAATTTTAAAACACATATGGGAATTATTAAGGCTTATCATTGATGCTAATAAAGATACCAACCCAAAAATATAAAATTTAAAAACTTGTATGGGTACATGTTTATCTGGGATGAGCCCATATAACCATCAAATTGTCTAATAGATAAGCTATGCTTTGTTTTCAAAATAAGGAAACATAATGGATAAGTGTTAGTCAAGATGTATAAATGCATACCTTTTAGAAAAGCATTGAGAGTATTTTAAATATTTATGGAAAAATATATACATTTTAGGGGTTGTGGTCATCCAAGAAATGGGGTAAATTTTGTATGTTTATACATAATTTTTTTATTTTCCTATTTTTTAAATATTTATTAAATAAATATTGGATAAAATGATGATAAATATTTAAATAAAATGTTTTTAAATTAGATAATTGGATTCTATTTTAAAAATAACAATAATTTATTAGTTTTCATATTGATGGCCTCTAAATTGCTCTAGAACTTTCTTACAACTTCTCTTGAAGTTACCAGTACATATAGTAGACTAAAATAACATAATATATAATGATCACAATACAAAAATATTCACTTTCATACTCATGTTATGTTATTAATCCTTATTTTCCACAAGTTATGGTTCACCTATGGATCTTAACTAAAAAATAAATAAAAGGTAAAAATAATGTGAAAATATTTAATATTAATGAAAATATTCAAATATATGCAAGAACCAAGATCCAACCAAACTTGGATTTTTTTTCAAAATGTTTGAATTTAAGATATATGAAAGTAAAATAATATAAATTAGATATTCTAATATGAAATATGTCAAAAAAAAATTACATTGTATCGAAAAATATGAAATAGAAAAGTTTTTTTTAGGTGTAAATAAATTAAAAATAAAATTTAAAATTATGGTGTCTTGTATATTTTGAGGATTTTTCAAAGGGTTATCTTATTATTATCTTTTATCAAGTTTATTTAGTGGTTTCTCTTTGTTACTTTGTATGTTTTCACTATTTTTTTTATATTTAATTACATTAATCAATAAAAGTTTTTTGAAAAAGATTAGAAAAAAAATATTAAACACCAAAAATTATAGGGAGAAGAAAGTGACTAGCAAACACTGGTACTAAATCAAACTAAAAAGTAGTAGGAGGGTGCTTAGAGAAACATGACTCCCAAAACCAATCTAAACATTTTATTTCAAGACTATATAATGTTTGAATTTTCTCATCAACCAATCAAATCCTTTCTTCACTGTCAATCATACCACTATTCTACTAGACTCCTAGTTCTCTATCAGAGCTAGTCTTAGCCAAGAAATTAACCACTTTTTTTTAAATCTCTTCTGACATAGATTAGAATTACATCCTCTAAATCATTCCATAATTTATTAATTTTAGAAACTAAAATCCTTAGATGCCAAGACTCCAGATAAAATTTTCTCATAGAATCTAAAGATCCTATCAAAATTTGAGGATTAGATCCTATGATTATCTTCTTGTGGCCTTGGATCACATCCAAAAAAGAGATATATTTTATAGTTAAAGTTCTAGCTTCATTGTTTGTAGTTTTCCAAGCCCCTTTAATTTCCAAAAGAGAACTATTCCATCCTAGTTTCTGTAGACAATTTCATTTCCAACTCTACCTATATTATCTTTGATAGCTCCATCAGTGTTGATTTTTATCCAACCATCTAGAAGTGGTTTTTATATTTTAGTGACCTACTCTCTTTGCATAAAATTTCCTCCTCATTCTCCATTATATTTATTTGGTTATGTATTTTAGTGTAATTCATAACCGTTTTTATGAATTTGCTCTAAATGACCTGCCAAACCACATCCACAATAGAGAAACTTTCATGAAAAATCCTACCATTCCATTCTAACCATATTTTCCACCAAACAAAATTTAATCCAAGCTACCATCTGAGTTGGAGAGCCGCATCTTTAATTTTTCTCTTCTTCCAATTTTACCAAATATTATTACACTTCAAATCACTATTATCTCTAATTTTGAAAGATAGATAACATCTCTCCTGGATTTTCAAGTAAAAGAGTATTTAGACATCATATGGTTAGATGGTTCTTCATTTTTTTAATAATAAACACATCAAAAAGGCCCAATGACACCTCTTCATCTAAGGTTTTCAAAAGTGAGAATCCCATTATGCATGAACAACCACAAAAAAAATTCACCTTCAACCAACCTTTGGGTTACGAAATATTTCTCCAATCATCCACTTGACAAGCATTCTATGTAGGTTAAATAATTAACTTGTCATAGCCTGCTTTAACTATATATATCCTAAGGCTACCATATCTCCAAGTCAATTCATCCTCCTCTTCTCTACCTATGAGGAAGCATTCAACCAAAATTTTATTAATAATTAAAGAGAGCTCTGAGGGATTGGGATTGGCCATTCATTCAATTTATTAAATTTATTGAATCTATAATTCTGAAGCTTATAGTTATTGAAATAAATTTCAAGATTGATCCAAATTCTAGTTTCCATGGTAATTATCACATTTTGAATTCCTAAAAATTCAATAGTAATGTGAAGATTCTCATCCTAGGAATTAGTCCAAAAACATGCCTTGTAACCTCTCCCAACTTTCTAAAAAAACATCTTTTATGACTTGGGAACCAATCCTTAGATCGTGCCACACTAGGGAGCCATTACTAGTCAATAGAATGCAACACACTTCATTCATGTTTTCCAGACCTAAGTATTTGCTTGTTAAAACTCTGCTAAAATGAGATTGGAGTTGGGATATCCATCTCCAATAATGTTTTCCAGCCAAAGATTTGTTATTTAGTTTTGATTTCTAATGCCTAGCCTTCCTTTTAACTTGGGTTGATTTACCTTCTCCTAACTAACAAGAGCCCACTTTCTCTCTTATTTTAATCCACTCCATAAAAATTTCTTTACCATTTTATCAATATCCTTCCAAATTGATTATAGATCTGCAAGGATGGAGAATTTATAGATTGGTATTAACTAAACCAAAGATTGCATAAAAGTAAGGTGACCTCCATAGCTTAAGTATTTTTTAAACCAATGATTAATTTTGTTGATAATTGGTTGTAGAAGACTCTTCTAGATAGTCATTTGTAATTTTTTGAAGTGCAAAGGGACTCCCAAATACATTATTGGCAAGGAGGTATTTGTAAATCCCAAAATGTCTAGAATTTTATTTCGAATCCTTTGTTCACTATTAAAGATAACAACTTTGGACTTATGAAAATTTATAATCTGATTATAAGCATTGAGATAGGTGCAAAGAGTATCTCTGATGTTTCTATATTTTATGCAAGAGGCAGTCCCAACCAAACTAGTGTCATCAACAAATTAGAGGTATGATAGAACTTCATCACCAACTTTGATACCAAAAGTAAATATTTTTGTATTAAATTCACAAAGAGTCTACCCAATCCTTTAGCTAAAATGAGAAAAAGGTAAGGGGAGAAAAGATCCCCTTGATAGAGACCACAAGGTTGAGAAGAAAACCATTAATTAAAATAGAGTATGTCAGAGAGGAAACATAACTCATGACCCATTCAATCCACTCTTGAGCTAATCCAAAAATCACTATCATTATATCCAAGAAGTTCCATTCAAATCTATCATAATCCTTTGACATATCCATCTTGATAAACATTCCTCTATCACCAAAAATTTTCATTGAGTGAATTAATTCTTGATCAAGAATAACACCATCTAGAATCTATCTACCCTTAACAAATCCTCCTTGTTGAGGGGAGTTATTTTTTTGAAGAAGAGGTTTAAGCCACTTAGTAATCATAGATGTAATAATTCTATAAATTACATTGTAATGGGCTATCAGTCTATAATCATAAATAAGACCACCCTCTCCTTTTGGAATTAAGTTAATATGAGTGTGATTTAGAGCTTTGATAATTTTCTTATTTCCTAAGGACTCCTTTATAACATACAAGATTATTTCTTGTAAAATATCCTAAAAAGTCTAGAAAAATTCAACTAGGAATCTGTTAGGCCTAGGTGTTTTACTAGTATTCATTTCAAATAAAAATTTCTTCACTTCCTAAATGTCAATGGGGTTTAAAAGGTCTTGGTTTTTAGCTTCAGAAAATATAATAGCAATGGCTGAAAGAACTTTTATTTGAGCCACTTCATCTTACAAACTGCTCTTCATAAATAAAGTGTCGAAGTATTGCATAGCATGAGAGTGAAAATTAGGAATAGTGTTAAAGTCATGACCACCTCATCCTATAGGACTTTCAATATGTTATTTTGTCTTCTAGCACAAGCTTCCCAGTGAAAAAGTTTAGTATTCCTATTGGTTTCAAGTAACCAACATGTTCTTGCTCATTATTTCCAATATGTTTCCTCTTGGTTGTCAATATCTTCCACTTTTGAAAGCAAGGCATCATATTCTTTATTTATTTATTTAGTGATAGGACTATCTCTAAATTATTTTTGGATTTCATCCCCTCTAGCCACTAAGGGGCCTCTTTGAGACTGGAAGTCTAACTAATTACAACACTTATAGTGTTTTAGTTTATCCTTATTGAAATTAAGTCTCTTATGAAATTTAAACATAATAGTTCCATAAGGTGGGTAGCCTTCTTCCCACCATACAAGATTATTTTGAAGGACTTATTTTTTTAGCTAGAAAGTTTCAAAATTGAATGGTTTTTAGTACTTGCTAGTTTTGATTCTTCCATTGAGAAGAATGCGTGAGTAGTCTGAGATAGAGCCTTCTAAAATTTGGAGATAAAAATTTTATTTCATAAAAGCATATTTATAAATAAGAAACATGTCCAACTTAAATTTCCAACTATTGCTTTTACTTCTCTTATTGGTCCAAGTATACTTGATTCCTAGAAAATTAATATCAATAAGGTGAAGATAATGAACTTGAGTAATCATATATTGATCTCCAAAGTCAAGAATTGGTGTTCCACCTTATTGATATCTAGATGATAGTTTGGAAATAAAATTGCCATATACTATCTAATCCATTTCCATTCTTGGTTCTATGAACTACTACCCATTGATAAAACTAACCATATAATGTTTGAACACCATGGAATTTTGTAATTAGTAGTTACTTTACTATCACAATATTATTAAAAAGGGATGTCAAAACACTCCTACCAGCAAAATGGTCTATTTTTGACCATTTCCAAGAGTTCCAAAGAGTAACAACCCCTTCTGAATATCCATGGATAGGCACTACCATGATGCCAACTCCTCTCTAAATTTTATTGGCAATACTACTGATAGAATCTAGAGACATCTTTGTCTCTTGAAGAATTAAAAATTCAATCTTATTATCTCCTAACAACCTACAAATAATAGTTTGATGGGTTATACTATATAAACCCATAATGTTCCATGATTGTATAACCATTACTTACCCTATGATAAGTAGGATTATAATGGCCACACGGAGCCCTTAGTAATCATTTTCTCTACTTGAGTTGCTATCAATTCCTTAGCTTATTTTCTACCTACTCCTTGAGAGCTATTATTCTTTTACCTTTTCTCAACCTGGTTGATCCCTAACTAAGGTTTTCCTCTGTTCTTTTATGTTATAGTCATATTGATATTATTTGTGAATTTTTTTCTTTTTGATGGACCACCATCGTACCTACTTAATCTAATTATAAAATTTTAGAGCATATTATGTCCTACTTTGGCATAAGAGATTTGGTAATAGGGATTTCAGTCTAGGGAGAATTTGATGTCATTTTTCCTTCCATAGTTTCCATAATTTGTTCTTTTTCTACATCAATTAGTGTCTTAAAAAAAATTGTCTATTGGAAAATTTGTGTTGGATTTGTTCTTTTACATCTTTTCTCTTTTATTTATTCTTTTTCTTTGGTTGTTCAAACCATTCCTATTGTGATTCAACATTCTAGGAAATACTATTTAGTTCTTTACTATCTACTTGTTTATCCTCCTTTAGGGGGTTAGGGGTCGCTAAAGGACCCTCCATTTTAGGGTTTATATAATTATGGTAGAAGTAGGCTAAATGACCATGTTTATGACAAATCTAGCATCTCAAAGGCAAAGATACAAAATCTAGTTGCTGAATACATGAGAGATTACTTACAACAAGTTTGATTTCTACTAGTAAGGTTTGATTCAGATCCATTTCTATTATGTCTCTAGAACACCCAAAAATCTTACAATATATTTACCAATGAGTTCTAGTATCTTTTTGAACTAAAATTCCATTGGAAGAGCATACGTATAGATCCAGACTAGGATTGTAGTTGGCTTTACTCATGGGTCAAATCCCACTCTCTAAGGTTACATAAAAATACCTACTAGGCCATAGTTTCTTTTTTTCTAAATCAAAATCCTTACCTCTATCTACAAGGGAAGATAATCTCACAATAAAATAGCCATTACTAATAAACCAAAGAGAGAACTCACCATAGGGCTCCTAATTTTTATGGATCCAAGCATGCAAGAAATTTAAGGCTGGGAAAATTCTAGAAAAGTTGTATATTAAATCATGACTGAACCTGTAGATGACTATTTCTAATAACATCTCCTATTAGATGATAATTTTATGTGTTGTGTTATATTGGGGAAAGCATCCATTGACCTTGCTTCCAACTGAGTTTATTCTAGTGGATGAAAAACTATTTTTGGCTACCCTTTTTGGGCTTCTCTTATTTTTATGGGTGGTTTTTCTTTCAAAATCTCCACATAAAATTAATGATTCATTATGGGTAGAAGTGTAAGGGGGTCCATTTAAAATTCTAGTGGTGCTACTTTTCCTCACCTTGAAACCCTTCAATTATACTTGTTTGAGCACACACATCTTATAAAGGTCAAAAAATCATCATCCTCCAATAACCATTCATTAAAAAATATAATTTAAAAATAGGGTTTTCTTAGAATTATTTTGGGGTTTGTCAAATTGTTTTTTTCCTATGTTATACTTCCTAAGGTTTTATGCATGTTTATTTAATAAAATATAAATGATCTCTTTATATTATCAGTGGTGACATTAATATGATTGATGAGGGATAAGATAAATAGGGTAAATAATCCCTCTATTAGAAAGGTAAAGAGCTCTTATTCTATTCAAATATGAAGCATATCCATAAATTTTATGACCCCCTCAACGAATGTTAATCTTATAGCAAAGGGATTTGGTTCACTTGGGGTAATAATTAGACCAAGAGTAAAAGGGATTATTCTAGATTGGATAGGTTATACCTACGTAAGGACTCTTTTAACCTCTAGGAGGACTCTAAGAGTAATTTATTTAATGTCCTTCCTTTTACTATTTTTTACCACTAACCCATTGAAATCATTGATTCACTTTAGTTTGAGTATGATAGTAAGAGAGTTGATTGGAAAGGTTTGTATAAGCTCAAATTTTCACATTTTTGGGATAGAGAGTGCGAATAGGGAATCTAATGTTCATAGAACATTGTCAAAATTATGAGAAATTCTTCTTCCAACATTGATACTTAGAAACATTTTATGAATTTGAGAAAGAAATTTTTTATAACCTATGAGAAAATCAAGGCTAAAAGAAGGAGAATTTTTTTTAGATATTCCCAAGAAAAATTGATTGTGATGTAAAATGCTCTCTAGGATGATCCTTCTACTGATATTATTTTGAGTAGAATGGTTTACCTCAATAATAATATCAAAATGACACAAAAATATATTGAAATAGGGTCTCAAATCATTTCTAGACTTAACTAGTTGAAGTTATGTGATAGTGGCACTAAATAATCTTTAGTATGCTTAAATCTAAAAATAATAGGCATATAATTCAACATCTTAACATTGGTGGAGTGATTAATAATGATATAATTGAAATCAAAATTATTTATTTGCATTTTAATCCCATTTATTCTCTTTTGGTGTCTCTAATTAATATATTAATATGAATATAAATATATGCTCCAATAGGATTCCTAAAATAGTCTATTCATAATAAGTTGCTTACCTTGATAATGAGTTATCTTTAGATGAATTATTGATTTCCATTGATTTTATAAAGAATATTAAGGCTCCTATCATTGGTGTATTCCAATATGAATATCATTAGAGTAATGGAGAATGGATATCCAAGGATTGCCTTAAATTTTACAAATAAGTTGTTAATGTCGATTCTATTGGTCCTTACATCAATGTTTGAGTATATAATATTATCACTATATAGGGGGATCAATATTAGGTTTAAAAATAGAGACCAATTATCTTTATAAAATTTAATTATAAAATCCCATTGAAGATCCTTGCTAGGAGAATCTCCTCTCTACTTCTCTACATTATTTTTAATAGCCAAAAATGTTTTGTTAAAGGGATCTATGTTATTTATAACCTTTTAATAGTTTGTAAGGAATGAAATAGGATCATGATTCTAATCATAATGTGTAAATGAACTCTTAGACTTTGAAAAGGTATATGATACAATTTAATGGCCTTTCATAGACATTATGCTTCATGATTCTAGGTTTCAAGATAGGATTTGTTGAATGATCAATTTTTTTCGAATACGCATAAAAATTTATAGAATTTAATGGGATACTTACTAAAATTATGAATTTTAAATGTGTCATTAGGCAAGGGTTTCCTCTATTCCCCTCACTAAGTGTGATTGCAGTTGATGCTCTCCATTACTTATTAAGGGATGCCTCCTTGGGTCCTCCTATGAGAGGGATCTCTTTATCTAATAATATTAAGGTCCTAGATGTGTTATTTTTAGATGATACAAATCCTCTTCTAATCTTTCAAAAATATATTTCTTAGCATATCACCTCTAGAATTAATGTGTATTTCTCTACTTTAGGTTCCAAGGTTGCTTATCATAAGTCATGTATAATTATTTGGGATGAAACCCATCCCAATTGATTAGTTTATTTTAAATGGGTTTGGAAAGTATTCAAAAACTTATTTATATATATGGGAATCAATTTTTCACTCTTTACATTATTCAAAGAAATGTGGGACTATTTTTTTTAAATTAATAAAAATATAAGGAAATAGAATGTACAAATGCTTTCTTTCCTGTTAAAATCAATGTTTGTCATAAAATATCTCTTCCTACATCATCTACTAATAATCTTGTTGTCTTTTCTATAATATTTAGTTTAATAAGCTCCATAATATCATTAAAGATTTCTTGTGATTAAATGGCAGAAGAATAGAAAATGTCATGTTATTAGATAGTATATTTGTTGTAATCCTAAGGTAATTTTTGGGTTTGGCCTAAGGATTTAAGATTCCAATATATCACTAAATGGTTAAGTGGATTGCTATATCCCTTAAAGGTGATGAACCTTGGAAAATTCTAGTTCATAAGAATAGGGTGATAGATTATCCAAAAGGTAAAAAGTAGTGGCATGGGTTTCATATTTATAAACTTTTTATTATATCTCTATCTATTATAGTTATTGCTTGTTCTATCTTCTAATAAATTTGGAAATATTGGGTAATCATTAAGCATAACTTAGTGTTGAAATATATTTTTAGTGGGTTGGATTTGAAGTGCTATGGATATATATCTTTGTAGTGGAACCTTAAAGTCAATAATTTCCATTTGGCATTGATTAGGAGATATTATATTCATATTTAGAATTATAATGTTATAAAACCTTTAGTCATCTCTTCTCATAGGAAAGATGGGCCTCATGGGATGAGATTAAACATATACTTCAAAAAAATTCCACACAAATAATAATTTATACATGTTTTCCCAAATCCTTTCATAACACCATATCAATGTCTACTATGCAGGGTGAGGATGACTTATGGGATAGTATCAAGTGGTTAAATGCCTCCACCCACTTGAGTAATCTTCTAGTAAAATGTTATACCATAATCTCTTATTGACTAAAATTATCTACCTTACGCTTAATAATAGGTGGAAAGTTTTTAACCCCTTCCATAGTTGTAAGTATATGTTTGATTTCATTTTTTTCCACATATTTGAGACATAAGAATTACTATTTTAGGTGGATAATTATTCATAATAATATTTTTATTTGTGAGGTCTAAACTATATCTAGGTTTGTTTCTCTATGTTGTGAGGTAGAAAGTATTGAGCACCTCTTATTTACTTGCCCTTTTTTGGTTTATGTTTGGAATATTTTTTATGGCTTCGTCTAATGTTTTATCATGTGACATTAAGTATATCATTGTGTATTTTGGTTATACATTTCACAAAAATAAAACTCATTTTTCAAAAAAAATTGGGCTAGTTTTCTCCATATATATTTTATGGTTTCTTTGTAAGAAAAGGAATTCATATTTGTTTTAGTTTAAGGGTAGGATACTTTATAACTTCTCAATATAATTTTATATGATATTTTTTAAAAATATATATATATATATATATATATATATATATTTAGCTAAATGTGCCATAAGTTGAAATGGAAAAGTGTGCAATTTTCTATTTGACATGTGTGGATTTCCCAGAATGAGAACAACATTAGATTGGAAAATCCTTCATCAGAGTGCGGTAAATGTTAACATTTTAGAGTATGATTGGGACATTATGAAGGATATATATTTTTTTAAATATTTGATCCTTATCATATGTTATTAGGTTAAAATTATTTATGTATATATGGTAATTATGTTTTAGATGAAATAAATGATAAACTCCTAACTATTTTTCAATACTCTCTCTAGCATTTTCAACAAGAGAAGTTAGCTGGATTGGAAATAGAGGATAAATTTAGTGTTTCCTTATGTATAACTACTTCATATTCTTTTTGTCTAGATGGTTATGGTGGTGTGCTTCAAATTGGTAATGGGAAAATGAATTTAACTAATGTGAATATCCTTATGGATATGATTCAAAAAAAATTTATAATGGGAACAAGAATTATATAGATGTATTATTGAACCAAATTAAATATTCAATACTTAGTCACCTAATTTCTCAGGAGAAGGATAATATTCAATTGACTCTTGGGGTGATAGTAATGCTAGTCAAAAAGTACTTGATATAACATTAAAGGGACTTGAGGACTGTGTCAAGGGACATATTCCTATTAAAATAAAATCTATAAACCATATGTTTTTTAATTTTAAGTAAATATAGAAATAAAATTTGAAATCCACATGCCTCTAAATTTTACCATATCCTAACATAGTATATCTCCTTGTAGTTTCCCCAAAAATATGTTAGTTTTACACTCCATGTTGTTTATTTTTCGTAGTTACCTCTATAAAAATTAAAATTAAGTGGGAGATAACTCCCACTTTATTGAATTACTTTTAGAGAATTTTTAAAGACAATTTTAGCATATATTACTTTGGATCTATGTCATAATTGTGTGTTTGTTTGTTTTTTATAATTATGTTAAATTTTTATTATTATATGTCAATAAATTTTTAATGTATTATTAATGAATATTAATAATAATTTATATGTTAAAATAAATGGAGAGAAAAAACTAAATTTTAACTATTTATTTTTAACTTTATTCATTTCATTCAAATCTTTGTGGTTACATTCCTTGGATCTATAATAAAAATATTTTTTCCATTCATTTTGTTTTCTATATAACTACCAATTAGAATAACCCATTGATTATTGATATATCTCCCTATTCAGATGTTCCACTCATCATCATTTTCATCACCTTGAGATTGTCCATTCAATTTAGATTCATCTTCATTAACTTTATCATAATAATCTTTTTCATCTTGATCATCTTCATCTTGTTTATCGTGATCACCAAGTTCACCAACTTGATCATCTTCAACAACTTGACCAATGTTTGTAAAGTCTTATTTATATTATTCATCATTAGAGTCATGATTTATATTTATGTGAACAACATTACTCTATTCAAATTAAAATCATATTACATTATTATTATCATTAAAAATGTGTCCAGTAGTACAAACTACCAATTATTTTTCTTCACAAGTTTATGATAGAATAAGACCAACATAAACATAGTTATAGTAAATTTTATATGAAAATTATATATATAATTTTAATTAATATGCATTATATGATTTTTTTAGAAACATAATTCTAATTAATATAAGACCACATTAATGAGCAAGGACATATATCTCCTTCTCTACAAGTTGTGGTCTATTAAAATCAAATGGATAAAGACCACTATCAATGCACATTTATAAAAATATTTTATCGATAGGAGGGTACCATGTACACTTAAATATAAAAATTTGAAAAATTATATAATCATGTATTATCATCTCATCTTATCTTTCTAACATATTCCAATTTCCATTAGACCAAGTTCCTATCACTTGAACTTTCTCTATTGGCATGTTCAAAAGGAATTGAAACTTCTAAACAATAATTGATCCTTATTTTTTCAATATTTTCCACAATGAAATATTTTAGATAAAAAAAATGAACTATTACTTACATATTTTATGTCATATCATTTATGAAATTATTATAAAAATAATAAATAAATGTAAAAACTTATTAATATTTTCTAACTTTTTGATTTGTCAGATCTTTGCCATGTTTTATAAAATTCCAATGGTAGTTGTCTTTGTTGATTATTTATTCTCAAATTAATATTTTGGCTTTCATAGATATCATTATCTTCATATTTCTCAAGACACATATACTTTATAAATTATTTAATAGTATGAAAATATTTATGAATAATATCCCATCAAGACCTAACAATCCAAATGTAACCAATATTACAAATAGTATTAATCACACATAATATAGTTTTTCAAGCTCCACATGTTTCCATTTCTCAAGTAAATTTTACTCAAATTTATGTTTTCCATAGTCAACACCCCAAATGCATGGTATCTTTAAAAACTCCTTGCTAAGATATTACATGCATAAAACATGGTTCATGTACAATGTAATATTTGGCCATTGATACCTATGGATATGAATATTAATTCATACACACCTTTAATATATTAATGTTCCTATCTACCTAAAATATCCATCACATATTTACTACACCCATCATTTGAAGGTCATCGACAAAATTCATTAGTATATGGACTTGAGGTTCTATGAAAGTGGTAGGGATTTATTTTTCCAATTCACAAACTATATGTACTATATTTATTTTCTCCTGATCAATCCTTGATTTAGATATATATTTTGAACATATGCACCTATTTTACATTAAATATTAGGATCTCATGTTACTCTAATTTTTATTAGAAAATTAGTCAGAAGTGAAATAATATCACCTATAAAAACTAAAATTTGATATAATGGCATTACTATATTTGGTGGAATATTACAATATGGTCATATTAACACTAATATAAATATTTTTTGCATAAATAACGAGTCAATTACAAAGTTAGTAAACTATATTTTAATGTAAGGCCAAAAAACATGTTAATTAATGTTTATATTTTCACCTTTTAATTTTTTTCCACTCATGTAGTTTGAGTCAAGTTATGTGTCCATCAATGACTAATGCATATTTCATAGAGAAATCATAGCCATTTTGTGTGTGAGTATCTCACATTGTTTGATTCATAGAATTAAGTTGGTGTTTTCTTAATATCCATGGTATAACAACTGCATTTCATGACTCATATTTTTCTAGGTATATATTTAAATCTATTGTGTAACCTCATGTTTTTGTTTTTATTTATTATATATGTGACTCCATATAGATTATTTCAAATTATTAAATATATTTTTGGAAAAAGGACACTTCTATAATCTTATGACATCTCTATTAAAGATGAAATAATCCTCATATAAGATTATTTTATTTCTCCATTTATTCCAAAATCATTACATCCCTAGCCTTGTAATCTCCTTCCAGTTCCTCAATAGTCCCAAATACAACTCATTTGACCATCTAGATCACATTAAAATGAGTTAATTTATCTTATCCCATTAGTTAAAATTAAAATCCTTATTGGTGAGGTCTTGACATTGAAAAACAAATGAACACCCAAAACATTCAAAGGTCATATTATGCCAACGATCATATGCTTCAATCTCAACGAAAAAGAAACTCCTCCCACATTCCTATAACAAGATAAAAATGATTCATGTTAGATCAATTTAGTTCCATCCAAATTTTAGTGAACCTAAATAAGGAAATGGTTTAGTACCCAACATATTACTTATAGAATAAATGTATAAATAATTGGGTTTACTCCATCAAGAGGAGAAAAATAATTATGAAGAGGAGATGTTTTAAAATTAAATGATAAGGCATGAATTCCTAGTTATAAAATACGTTAAATTTGAAAATTGAGAGTTACATAGTATTAAAGGTAAATTGAGGGTATAGGATATATCTACCTTCATCTTAATTATAATAAAAAATTATTATGAAGGTGAAGAAGCATCCCATCTTAGTTAAACCAATTAGCAATATCTATTATAGGGATGCTTCATTTCATATGATGATGTAATTTAAGATAGTAACTAAGATAAGTATAAATTTATTAGTATTACAGAGTAATCAAATGCTTGGGTAGAATACAAATGTTTTAATTTGAAGGTAGGTCATCCAATTATATTATTGTCTCATTTACAATCAAGTGAATAAAATTCACCAATCATGCTCATAGTAGAACATGAGTAGGAGATAAATGATGCATCTACTCAATAAAAGTAGCCATTTTAGTCAAATGATAGGCATGGATGTGAATAATGGAATTATTATCAAGCAAAGGTTGGCCTCGAAAAAAAAAATATAAGCTCAAATATTCAAAATTATCATCTTGTCTCTTATTCATTCATTAAAATTGATCAATGTTTCCACAAAGTTAATTTCATATCCCAATATGGTAGGAAAGTAATTTTATTAATATCATAGTTCGGGCATTATTTTTTCCCCACTTTTGTTTTATTAGTCTAATATTTCTAATTTCTTAAACAATAAAATTCCCCTATATGCCTTACATAGTTTCATTCGAGATATGTATGTGTTTTATTTTCTATATATAGAATTTTAGTAGACTTAAGAGGGAGTTTAAGAAATGAATAGGTTTTATAAGGACTAAGATGCTTAGAATTTTTAATCTCATCCCTCATATTACATTCCATGGATGTAGGATAGATAAGTTTTGTAGTTGTGAAAGAAACAATTGATAATAATTTGAATTCAAAATTCCTACCATTAAATAAAAAAATATACAAAAAATGGACATATTGACATTTTAAAATTTAGAATATTTTAAAATAAGCTCTCAAAAATAATATTAAAACCTATATTGGTTAAATAGTAATATAAGATCAATATTGACAATTTTTAAAACCATGAAGTAAGAAAAAATGATACTTTAATGGTCAAAAAGTATCATTCCATGAAGTAAAGAGGGGTTCAAATCACTTGTTCATTTTGTTTTAAAAACTCAAAATAATCACAAGCCATTTATCTTCCTTAGAAATGATGAAATGAGTTAATATTAAAAAACTATATTGATTTAATCCACCAAAATTATCCCTAACCATTGGATTAGAATGGAATTCATGAAAAACATTAATTTGAGCTATTGATTTATTAAAATTAAAAGGAATTATATATTTTTAAAGCTATATCATGATTGAAAACTCAATGTAAATATGGTAGTCATGATTTATTTTGATGGAAAATCTTCAACCATCAACTCAACATCTAAATGGAGAAGTTTTATTAGTTGAAAATAGCAGTGGTGGAGTCCACAAGTTATTTATTTGATAATATTTTCCATGAGTAAAAATATTCTAAGGTAAAAAATAAAATAAAGATATCTATATATTTATCTTCTTGAGATCCAAGGGTTTGACATGTAGGATAAGGGGTGAATGAGAATCATTTTTAAAATCCAAGATGACATCATCAACTAGGATTTCATATAGCCATTATATTTATCATGCTCATATTTCATCATCAATATTTAAAGGGTTAAAACATAAATCTAAATATCTAACTTAGATCTCAAATATTTAATATTTCTAAGATTCAATGGTGTAAGTTATGCTAGAAAAGTCTTTTGACATCATATCTTAAAAGAAACTCATGTTGAAAATATTGTCATTGATGTCTAAGGTCTAATATTATTGGTGATAAAGGCCCGATTGCATTTAATGGTGTTTTTAATATTCATATATTGTATAATGTGTGTTAATATTTATTTAATATTAATGAATATGTTTTTGGTTACATATAATTCAAAAGAGGGCCCATGGAGAAGTCAAAGAGTAACAGGGTAAAAGATGAAAGAGTAATGGGATGCATTTTCTCATGAAGAGTCACCTTGAGGAATTCCAAGAGTCACCATGTGAAGACAAAAGAGGTATGGCACATTTTTCCTTGAGGGGACACTTTAAGGAATACAAAAAGTCACCAAGATAAAGACAAAATAGGAAAGGATGATTTTGATTATGAAGGGTCACCATATGACACTTCGAATGCAAGGATACTAAGAGTCATGCAAGTTTTGCACCATTTTCCATGAAGATTGAAGGGTCACAAAGGGTGAATACCAAAGGTCATTTGGAAAGCTATAAATAAAGGATTGAGAAGCCATTTGCAATATGGAATATAGATTATGATTTGTAATTGTTATATATATCTTAGAAGAGCAAATGAGAGAAAAGAAAGAGATATTGTAATGTGTTATCATTTGTTGAGAAAGCAACATTGAGAGATAGTTGTGTGGTATACACAAAAGGGGTTGGTGCTCCTATGGGTTGGTAATCATGAATAGTTGCTATGTTGGTGTTAAAAAAAGGGGTTGATGCTCCTACAAGTTGGTGCTTGTGAATATTTTAGTTTGAGTTGGTTCTCATTCATATACTTGAGATTGTTCTCCATGGTTTTTCCCACATTTGATTTCCACATTAAATCTAGTATCTCTCTCTATCTTGTGTGGTGTCTATTATTTTAGTTTAATTCCATATCTTGAATATATGGTTAGGTGGAATTTGATTAAGTGAAAGTTTATAAGATTTATGATATACCGATTCACCCCCACTTAATATATCTCATGCTTAACAATTGGTATCATAACAGGTTCCTTTGGAAAACATTTTACAACTTGAAGGTAGATCGTCAAAGCATGATGACTGGATTATATTGATATTTTTCTACAACTAAGGCACCTTTATTTGATGGGTCAAATTATGGCTTTTAGAGCATAAGGATGAGGACTTACTTGATGGCCCTTGGATTTGACATTTGGCAAGTAGTGTTGGAGGAATATGAAGATCCACAGACACTTGTAACTACTCTACAAGAGAAGAAGGCAAGTCAAAATAATGCTAAATGTTTAAATTCTATTTTATTTGGTTTATGTGAATTAGAATTTGTTAAAATTATGTAATGTAAATCTACTCATGAGACTTGGGTAAAACTTGACAATATTTATAAAGGTGATGAAAAGGTTCAGTGGTATAAGCTTCAAACTTTTAGAAGATAGTTTGAGAGTATGAAGATGGAAGAGGAAGAACATATATCAAGTTATCTTTTGTGAGTTGATCAAATAGTAAATTAGATTCAAGGTCTTTGATAAAATTTATAAGAGTCAATGATGGTACAAAAGGTTTTGATATCTCTACCAATGAGATATGATGCAAAGGTTTTGGCAATCAAGGAGATGAAGGATCTTGCCAAGCTAAATATGGATGAACTATATGGTATTCTTACAGCATATGAGATGTGGATTGAATAAGAAACCCTAAAAAAGGGAAGCTAATTTCAAGATATCTAAAAAATACAAGGCTAATATTCAAGAATCAAGTGACAGCTCTAGCAATGATGAAGATGACAATGGATCTCTTTTCATTAATAAACTAAAAAGGGGTATAGGTAAATATTAAGGAAAATTTACATTTAAATGTTTTAAATGTGGTAAGATTGTTCATTTTATAGATAGATGCTTAGATAAGAATAATGATGACAATGAAGAAGGAAATTCTACATACAAGAAAAACTTCAAAGGAAAATATAGGAAGAGATTCAAGAAGAAGAGTTTATATTCTAGATATCTTAGCTCAATCGAAGATAATGGAGTTAGTGACTCAGATGAAGAAGATAATCTATTCATGACCATACATGAAGATGCCTCTACAAGTTAAAGTATAGATGATCAAGAAGAAGAACATGATGAAAGTGAGGATGAAGCCAAGATAAATCTAGAAGGAGAACTCATGTGTGCCTTAGAAGAATTAGAAGTTATTGAGAATAAGAATCAAAGATTGAAGCAACAGATCGAGAAAAATGAAAAGGAATCAAAGGAAACAATTGATGATCTATAATAACACTTTGAAGAAGCTAAAAGGAATGAAAAATATCTAAAAACACAATTGTAAAAAATTAAGTAAATAATGTGAAAGGTATTTTATTTAAATTACCTGTTTAAAAGAAGATATTGAGAAAGCAGTCAATGATAAAGTAGTTAGTGATTCAAAATTTAAGGATAGCACTAACATGTTGAATAATATATTATAAATCCAAAAGTAAATATCAAATAAGACTTGTATTGGATTTGAAAATAAAATATCTATGTTGAATCTCTTACAAAAGAGGAAATAAAAAGGGAAGAACTAAAGAATACAGAGGACATCTCAAACAAAGAAGATTGGAAAGAACAAAGTTAAAAAATACAATCAGGATAGAGATACAAAATAGTTTCTATTTTCATGGTTATTTTTTTGATTATAATGGATATGGTCAAAATAAAATAGAATGTTAGAAAAGAGCTAAAAAATTTTGAAACAAGGAGAAGGAAACACATGTAGAATCTAGCAGAAGCTACAACTCTTTTGCTCCTCTATCAGGATTTGATGAAGAGGCCATAATATGTTATAAGTAAAATAATTTTGGACACATATCCTGGTATCGTAGAAGCATGTTGAATTCAATCAAGAAGGATCAAAGTTTTAAGGTTCCATTCATCAAGAAGAAAGTTTAGACATGTTCATGGTAGAAGAAAGACCCTAAAGATTCTATGTTAGTTTAGACAACTTTGCTTGCAATAAATGAAGAACAACCATGGTTCATTGATAGTGGATATTCGAGACACATGACAAGAGACAAGAGTAAGTTCATAACTCTAAATAATATCAATGGTGGCATAGTTAAATTTGGGGATAAAACCACTAATAGGATAGCTGGAAAAGGTACTTTGAGTTTGGATAATGGTAGAACCAAGAGTAAGAATGTATTGAATGTAAAAGGTCTTAAGCATAGTCTATTGAGTGTAAGTCAAATATGTGATTAAGGATACACATTTAAAGTTTTATTTATAAGGTTTTGAGATTAGAAGAAAAGATATAATTGAATTGATTGTATATGCTCAGAGGACAGGCAATAATTTATATGTACTATCAGATATCTTCACAAAGGCATGATCAAAGGACACATTCAAGGAAATGTGAGGATTTGGGAGTAATTTATTTTACTTCCTACCATGGAATTTTAACATCAGTTGAGGGGGAGCTATTTTTTAGCTCTAGGTAGCCCCTTCGCCATTGATGTCAAAGGGGGAGAATAATAGGTATAGGTACAGGTGCAAAAACAAGTACAAAGAATAGATACAGGTTGTTATAGTAAGGGGGACTTATTATATGTTTTTTCAGATGGTAGTATGTGCAAGTTTTAAGATGTGGTAGTTTCTATTTGAGGTTGCCATCAATGACAAAGGGGAAGATTATTGGAAATATTTTCATTGATGTCAAAGGTATAGTATTATTGGTGATAAAGACCACATTACATTTAATGGTGTTTTTAATATTCATATCTTGGCTAATGTGGTCTTAATATTTATTTAAAATTAATGAATATATTTTTGGTTACATATAAGTCAAAAGAGGGCCCATGGATAATTCAAAGAGTCATGGGGTAAAAGATGAAATAGGAATGTGACACATTTTCTCATATAGAGTCATCTTGAAGAATTCCAAGATTCACCATGTGAAGACAAAAGAGGTATGGCACATTTTTCCATGAGGGGACACTTTAAGGAATATGAAAAGTCACCAAGATAAAGACAAAAGAAGAAAGGATGATTTTTCTTATGAAGGGTCACCATATGACTTTTCAAATGCAAGGATACTAAGGGTCATGCAAGTTTCGTGCCATTTTCCATTAATATTGAAGGGTCAAAAAGGGTGAATACCAAAGGTCATTTGGAAAGCTATAAATAAAGGCTTGAGAAGCCATTTGTAATATGGAAGATATAGTATGATTTTAAATTTTTATATCTAGCTTAGAAGAGGAAATGAGAGAAAAGAAAGAGATATTGTAATGTGTTATCATTTGTTGAGAAAGTAACATTGAGAGATAGTTGTGTGGTATACACAAAAGGGGTTGGTGCTCCTATGGGTTGGTTCTCATGAATAGTTACTATTTTGGTGCTCAAAAAAGGGTTTATTGCTCCTACAAGTTGGTGCTTGCGAATATTGTAGTTTGAGTTGGTGCTCATTAATATACTTGAGATTATTCTCCATGGTTTTTCCCACATTGGATTTCCATGTTAAATCTGGTGTCTCTCTCTATCTTGTGTGGTGTTTATTATTTCAATTTTATTGCATATCTTGAATGTATGATTAAGTGGAATTTGATTAAGTGAAAGCTTATAATATTTATGATATACTGATTCACCCCCCCCTCTTAGTGTATCTTGTGCTTAATAAATCAAACCATTATATTAGCATATATTGCAAGAATATTTATCTGCTAGATCACCTAATAGAGATCATAGTCCTAAGTTCACATATAAAAATTCAAATAAAGTAAATTAATGAAGACTAGATGGCCATAATAATTAAATACATGGTTCAATCTATAAAAGAGAGACTCAATGAAAAAAATTTGTAAGCTTTTGACATTTTCATCATAATCTAGATTTGATAAGAATTTTCAAAAAACATATTGCATGAAGAAACATTAAGTGCTTGTGGATAAGGAAAAATGTTCTTGGATTTATTTTTCCATCACTAATCATTTCCCTAATTCTTCCCTAGGACCCTACAATGGGTGTTTCCCCTTCATCTCAATGGGATCTATCATCCTTAGACCTTTTGCTTCTTAAATTTTAAATCTAAAATAATATGGTGGGGAAACTATACCAAATAGATCAGCTATTTTATAGACTCCTATTCCTAATGGGCTAAGGAAATTTTAATATTTTATGTTGTGTATTTAGTCCACCCAATAGCCACAAAAAATATTAAAATTCTTGCACCAAACTCAATTTTACACCAATCCATTTCTCCTTACATAAAATAGTCTATCTCAACCTTATTTAATTCTAAATGAGCTCCACTTCATTTTTTAAATTTAAAAATTGCGCTGAACCTACTACTAAATAAATTATTTCATGGATTTAAACTTAATATTATATTAAAATTATAATCTATTGATTCATGCCTAAAAAACCTATCCAAAAATCAATGTAATTTTAAAACTTATTTCCTTGAAGTTTTCTTATTAAATGTAGTTGTTTAATGGTGTAACTGTTGTGATTTAGTCAACATGCAATTTAAAGGTGACACACAATTATTATGTAAACATTTTATTTGTTTAATTTACACCACAAATGTTCCCTAGGAAGCAAAAGAAAAACATATTTGGTTGAAGTTAAAAACCAGAAGTTAAAAACCAAAGGTGGTTTATAAAATATTTTACATAATGTCCTTAATGAAGAAGAGGGTAAAGTCACATATTATGATGTCATGAATATATGATCTAATTTAATTTTTATTAATTTAAT